>JASPKZ010009479.1:0-79698 GCA_030220185.1 Diploptera punctata | reverse complement strand
CGATAATAGATAAAAAAAACTAGATCGCTTAAGACTTCACATTTAGGACCACGAGGGGATAATCACAAGGATAGGCTACCACTTAGGTCAATCTAGGCTAGGTTGACGTTAGAAACACTTTAAAAGAGATGAAACGTTTAATGTCGCACAAAAGGATCCAAGTTGGGAAGGACTAAGGACCCTTTTGGAGAGTTTGGCCTCGAAAATTTGGCAGATGTTGCATGACATATTCGCCAACTGCTGGAAGAATACGACGTGGTGACGGCTAAGGACCCTTTGGAGAGGTTTGACTCGAAAATTTGGCGAGTGCCGGAACCACTTCGCCAACAAGCTCGGCAGGTGCAAGTCGGAAGGTGGGCACCCCCGTATGACATGATCTAGAGACAGAGAACCCAAAAATGATATTGGGCACTGCATAAAACCTTGCCGTTGGCACTGACGTTAGTGGCCCATAGGGAACCTGTGTTTCGGGAATGATAGGCATCAGGGAATTAACCATAAGAGGAAACAGGACATAGGAACAAATGGAAGCACAATACATTACGGGCAAAGAGACCACGGAAAACTGTCGTGATACCCGGGTTTAGAGAGGGTGATGGCCAAGTGGGGAACCCCATCAAAAAGATTAGGATTAAAATCCACTTTTCCGATTTGGGAGGCGCGTCATTGAGTTCAAAAAGGCTCTCCCTAAGGTTAATCCTGAGGCAGCAGGATGAGTAGGATGGGGACGACTTTGGCCCCGAATGGCAGGCGGTGCCCTCCCTTGAGGCGATCTCCTTTGAGGGATTTGCTTCGAGTTTCTTGGGCCCCGAAGGGAGCATAAGGAACAACACCACCTCCATTGAGGCGATTTGCTCGACGAGTCCGCCAGAATACAAAACGGAAAAAAGCGGGGAGTGCGGTAGGGCCAACTTGGGCCCCGAATGGCAGGCGGTGCCCTCCCTTGAGGCGATCTCCTTTTAGGGATTTGCTCGAGTTTTCTTGGGCCCCGAAGGGAGCTAAGGAACAACACCACCTCCATTGAGGCGATTTGCTCGACGAGTCCGCCAGAATACAAAACGGAAAAAGCGGGAGTGCGGTAGGGACGACTTGGGGCCCCGAATGGCAGGCGGTTGCCCTCCCTTGAGGCGATCTCCTTTGAGGGATTTGCTCGAGTTTCTTGGGCCCCGAAGGGAGCTAAGGAACAACACCACCTCCATTGAGGCGATTTGCTCGACGAGGTCCGCCAGAATACAAAAGGGAAAAAGCGGGAGTGCGGTAGGGACAACTTGGGCCCCGAATGGCAGGCGGTGTGCCCTCCCTTGAGGCGGATCTCCTTTGAGGCGATTTGCTCGAGTTTTCTTGGGCCCCGAAGGGAGCTAAGGAACAACACCACCTCCATTGAGGCGATTTGCTCGACGAGTCCGCCCGACTTGCCAAGGATGCATAGCCGGGATTAGGAAACTGAGGTTAGCAAGAGACGGACCCCCGTCTGGGAGGATAGGATTTAATTCCCTTCTGGACGCAGTAGCGGACGTTGAGGAACCAACAGAGTTTCTAATAAACCCGAAGTTAGGAAGTGAGGTGAGCAAGAGACGGACCCCGTCTGGGAGGATAGGATTTAATTCCCTTCTGGACGCAGTAGCGGACGTTGAGGCCACCAACAGGCTTACTAAGGAAAATGATGACAGGGAAACAAAAGAGGCCACCGGTGGTTAGAGAAAAGCAGGAAAAGGAACCGCAATAAAAAGCCGTACGCACACATAGAACATGGTCCTAACGAAGAAACAACGAATAACAGTCAGGGACGTCAGAAACGTTGAGACGCTAGATGAGAATACTAAGGGAAACACATAGAGGATTACGATTGTGCGATCGACGAGTAGAGCCAAGAGAGACAGATTGACCTAAGTAGGGAGATTACATACGAAAAGTAGAGGTTAAACTCATAAGTAATACAGAGAAGTAGGAAGAGAGGTTAAACACAAAGTAATACAAGAAAGTAGGAAGAGAGGTTAAACACATTAAATACAAAAAGTAGGAAGAGAGGTTAAACACATACGGGTACATGCAAATGAGAGGTTAAACGCATAAGAAATACAAGAAACTAGAGTTTAAACACATAAGGAATATATGGAATGAGAGGTTAAGTTCATAAAGGGTACACAAATTAGAGGATAACCACCTAAGGTAGTACATAAAGGGGGAATCACGGAAATTAGAGGTTAAACACCTAAGGATAATACAAGAAAGTAAGAGTTAAACACTTGAGGAAGGGCACGAAATTAGAAGTTAAACACATACGGTTGGACATGAACTTGGAGGTTAATACCATATGTAAGATAGGGAATAAGTCTACTCGTAGGAGACCAGGAATTAATTCGAAAACGTAAATGGAAATTAAGAGGAAACCAAAGGAAAAGAAATGAAAAAGGGAGAGGTTAAACCCATAGGTGAGATGGGGACCCAAGACACGGAATAAAGTCCACGCATAATCGGGAGTTATGAAAAGAAAATTAAATACAAAATTCAAGAAACCAGATGAGATATTGCCGAACGAATCAGGAAGGGCTTAAGGGAATATTGCGCGAACGAATCAGGAAGGGCTTAAGGGAATATTGCCGAACGAATCAGGAAGGGCTTAAGGGAATATTGCCAAACGAATCAGGAAGGGCATAAGGAAATATTGCGAACGAATTCGGAAGGACTAAAGGAAACAACACCATCTTAGACGCATTTTTGTTTAGTTAACTTGTAGGCTGTAACACGAGAATTTGACAGACAAATTAGAAACGAGAGTATTTAAGACGCAAAGACGCATTTTTATTAGTTCAACTCAGTGGGCTGTAATACGGAATTCGACAGGAGTATTAGAAGCGAGAATGTAAGATGCAATACGCATCCCGGATTAAAGAAAAGGGAATGCTCTCCCAATCAGGACCTCACGAGGGAATGATATACGGAATTCAGGTTACATAATCATACTAAGAAGTATTTACATATTAAAGACCTAGCGATTTATGTGTAGGCGAGCACACTCGATCGAACCCAGGACTCTAGAGTAGGAAAGGAAAAATTGAAATTTATCCAAGCAATGGAAAGTGAAAACCAGCGGTAAAACACAGGGAGATACGGACAAATTTGAACCTAGTAAAACCTGAATTGCAATAAGGGCGTAAATGATTCATGAGAAATCATAAGACCAAAACATAAGAGCATTTCCTTTGCAACTTGAGGCTAGCTATAAGGGACAAATAGGAACATGGGTGCACCAAACTAACCGATACATGTTGATAACAAAGAAATCTAAAGCCAGAACGTCTAATACAATATAGGATCAGAGATATGATGGCTGAAAATGAAGCCTCTAAGCAATGAAGTTAAATTAAAATGACCAGGAGTGATGGGGAGGGATACGGACCCATGTGGTAAGAGATAGCACCAAACCCATAATCAATGTTATAGTTATCCTCCCAAAGTTTAATGCCAATACCATGAGATTGCAGCTTCACGCTTGGACTGCGGGCACCACCACGACACCGCATGATGGGAGGCGGATTAAGATGGCCAGACTCGCGGAGCACCCTATACATCTGAGGACGAGGGCAGCATAACGCTGCACGGACCAACCACACCCTGTACATCTAATGACGCAGGGTAGCTGCCAGGATCAACACACATCTCGTGGCGGAGCATGAGATGGATGAATGTCCAGACTCGCTATCAACTGAGGCAAAAACACCTCATTTCCAGTAAAAGACAAACCCAGGCAATTATGAAAAATATATAACCATCCAAAGCCAACCTTGGCCTAACCTCCTTCATCCCGATTTTTTCCTATAGAAGAGTCAAGAAAACAAACTCCACGTCAAGATTAATTCCTATCAAACCTTTCACAAGTTCTCCTTGGACCTAACTGGGTTTTGTTTAAAGAAACTAGGCATGACAAAAAGGCCTACCTGGACCAACGGCAGCTGAAACCGAACACGACCTCGAGCATTAGGACATTGCCTCCTCCATCGCGGTAAGCAGACACGAAACCTAACCTCCAGCTGGCCACAGCAGACACCACAGTTTTATAATTTTTCATCAATGATCCGCTTCACGGAATAGAACTGTCAGAGTGAATAACAAAAAAGGGGGAAAACGTCGGCGTACATAACTAAAGTAATGAAATGTGATAAAGTGCGTCGGATATTGGATAACAGTGTAAGTGCTCCGTTTCCATAAGAAACCACAGAAGGTTTAAATAAGGACGAAGAATGAAGATAAGAAGAATTTTTTTTGGTCAATATTTTTGTGTTTTATTTTTTTTCAGCAAATAAACATTATTTTTCTTTCTTTCTGAAACATGCTCAGGCATGTTGGCTTGCTATATTGTGATTTTTGTTTTTTTTTAAGTATGGTGTTCTCACTAAGTAAACGGATCGGGCGACATTTCGACGCAATTAAAGGTATTCGGGCAAATTGACAAGTAAAAGACGATCTAACTTCTTAGGATGAGAACAAAATACTTCCAGGACAGATGGAATCGCCAATTGACGACGTCAGTTCCACTCCCACGTAAAGCTAAGTTGAAAGATAAATGTCAGGACCAACCCCCGAGAGGTGAGAGATATCCTGTAAGGAAAAAAAGACTTTCGGTTTTTCAACCCTACAGTCTTATTTAGGGAGGGGGGAATATTACAAATACAAAGGCCTAATTTCAGATATCATAAAAAATAAAGACAAAAGAGGGACATTTAATAATATACCCATATTAAAATAGTTAATAATTCATATACTTTAATAATATACCCATATTAATATATTTAACAATTCTATTAATATAGTTAATAATTCTTGGTAAGAAAAACTTGTAGTTTAGAAATTTGTAATCAATTGTCCAAACATTGTTATCATAGGGTCAAAGAGGGATGGTGACTCCTGTTCAACTTCAAGTTGCATCATCTTGACCCTTGGATGTGTAATTATGACATGATAAAGCTAGGACTGGTATGAGGTATTATCTTGTTTTTCGATATGCATAAAAGAGGAGTGTCGAGAAAGGACACGGAGACAGCAGTGGGACTGAGGCGGTCCCCTCAGGAGGGCCCTGCGGGCCGGTGGCATCTACATGGGTAACGTATTTGCACCTGACACTTTTGGGTCATTTTAAGACTTAGAACTAAATAAAAATAACTTCACTTAAATAAAAGTAACTCCACTTAAATAAATCATTTTAAGACTCAGAATTAAATAAGGACCAGATGGTCAAATAAACTTCAATTTAATATTACACAAAGTTGAACATTTTCAAAGGATCGGTTTCTATCTCTCTGAATTTAAACATTTTAATAATTTTGAATATTTTGACTGGGACAATGTGGCGATTTCAGCTGATTTTTATAACAGTTTTTTGACTTGATTTTATTTATGTTTGGTACTTATTTTAATAAATAATGTTATTTTTCGTTTACTGTGGTTTCATTTGGTTAATTATAGAACTACTCCTCCATAACCAAGGCCAACCGCTCGGGCCAAAGACCACTTAAACAATAGTGAACTTAACGCTATCGTTACGCTGGGGCTTAACAGACGCGCCGCGTAATACAGTGAAAAACCTGCCCTTGGGCAGAACACTATGGAATGGAGGAAAATAAATTAATTAAAGGAAACAGGTCATATATAGAAAATTAATAACGATTCTAACATCTCATTACTTTGTTTACAAAACACAAGGCATAACAAGATTGTTTATTTCCACAACCAATGCAAAATGCATCTTATTGATTTATACTAAGTCAAATTAATAACTGATTTCAATATATAAGTAAGTCCTGGAGTATTGCATCGCTTGATACAGACTGTTTCTAGCACAGAGGTTATTGTCTAGTGGAGAGAACGTGATTGATTCCATTGTCATGCTTTATTCTCTCTCTCTCTCTCTCTCTCTCTCTCTCTTGTCCTTGTTTAAATTCATTTCATTTTATTTGTTTTGCTTTGTTTTGTTTACAGCATTTACTGCACTACTTATTTATGCAAAATTATTTTCCCTTGCACGACACAAAACAAAATAGAACGGATTTTAGTTTCTCAAATAGTGTGCACGTGTGAACCAGTAGCTGACCTCTGATCATGAACAATGGTTTCATTCTGGGAATTAAAAATTTTCTGTGTTCAATCAATTCTTTCAAAGGCTGTACATTATTTAAGCACACACATAAAATCTCTTTTTGTCTAATTGGTAGAACATTAATTGAGTGTTGGTCCAGGTGGTTCCAAGATTTGCAGGTTTGAAACCAACTGGGTTCTTTTGGATTCTCTAGGGTGTAGAAATCATGAGCATGGGTTCCTTCAGAAAGGAACTAAATTTATGAGTCCCTTGTTGTAGATTTACAGCACTAAAAAAAAGTCCTCTGAGAAAATTTGTTGGCCCTTTCATGCTGAGATTTGAATTGTAATACTAATGACCTTTACCTGTTGAAAGTGTTGTTAAATAAAATAAAATAGCATTAATTGAATTATGTTTTAGTGGAGATAATATTGTTTTTGATAAAGGTGGATCTTATATTAGAATAATTTAAATTAAAGTGTATCCATAATTTACAGAAGTTTATTGCCAGGTTGATTTTCAATCTTGGCCAAAAATGTGAATTTTATCTGTTATATGAGTAGGAAAGATTCAAATCCAGACATGTCCATTAGAGAAAAAGGTAAAAATGTTAGAAAGTAGATGATAGATTGATAATAAATGAATGTGGAATGATAAAAAAAATATTATGCATCCAGAATTATGTGCAATATACATTGTGTCAGTCCTGCTGGGCCATGCCCCACTCAAGTTTCAAGGTTTGTGGATTTTTAGTGTAAAAAATGGATTCCTTCTATGGAACATGTAAAAAACCTCATCCCTGAAATAAGATACCCCAGAACAAAATTTATTATCCCTTTCCTGCCTCAATTTAAATTATGACACTAATAAATTGAGATTTAAAAGAGCATCGTTAAATGAAATACTAACATTAATTTACATTAGTTGATGGAAATACCACAGGTTGAATATAAGAGTGCAATCATTAAGAACGTAACATAAACAATATGTAACTCATTTTTACCAAAAGTGGACATGTTAGGTTTTGATTATTCCTCATATATAAAACACTTTCTTGTGGTGATAATCTTTGTTTATTATTTATAAAGGAATTCCATTCACCCACATTGCAAGTCCAATGCCAGAAGTTTATCGCAAATCAAGTATTGTCCCAAGAGGAGTTGCCAACAGGAGAGCTGCACTGAACTGGATTCGTAGAAATGCAAAGAATGGAGTACTTTATTTTGGAGATGATGATAATACTTTTGATTTGAAACTTTTTGAAGAAATACGAGATACAAAGAAGGTTTCCATGTTTCCTGTTGGCTTGATAGGAGACTATGCTGTAAGCTCACCAGTATTAAAAGAGGTAAATAGCTTTATTTATAAAGAAATATGTTGAATTGTTACATATGAGTCATTCCATGTCAGACCGGACATATTTTAGACCTCATGTTTTTAGAAATGTTTGAAACTTAGAGTATTCTTTACAGCAAACTCCTGATTATCCATGTTAATTGGGACCGAGATATGCATGAAAAATTGAAAAACACGGATATTACAATTAAGTTATTTGGTGCCATGAAAGTTGATCAGAAATTTATTTACCCACTTTAACACTATTTAAATGCAACAAATATTCATAAAATGTTATATTAAATGTATTTAGGTATGAGTCGTAATTATCATTAATTTGTTTTACTTGTAAATATGAAAAAAAAGTGGGACAATTTCCTGTCATGACCACTCTGGTTACAACAGTTATTCAAAATGGACATCATAACCAGCGATAACTACACTAGTAACCAGTGATAACCACACTAGTAATCACCGATGACCACACTACTTACCAGCGATAAACCCACTGCCACAGCATATCTGTGGTTTCAATCTGTAACAACAAACTTTCAGTGACTCACACAATGGAAATTTCTAAAATTGTATTGTATTCTCAGAATGTTGGTTGGTACCGTTAAACGTGTCAGGGGAGGGGGTTGTGAGTGAATGTTACTCTATTGTCCTAGTTTCTAAGCGCAGTTCACAGTAGCATGTTTAAAAATAAAGATTTTTTTTATAACAATACAAAATACAGTATAGCATTTATCTTCATTTTAAAAAAAATACACTGAAAAGAGTTATGCCCGGATAATCTGCAAACCGGATAATATGTGCACGGATTATCAGGAGTTTGCTGTATAAGCATAAAAAGATACCTTTTTTTTACCCCAATTCTATTTATTTTGAAATTCACTGGTCATCAAAATTATATAAAAATTGCACACATCGGCATATGTAAAAATTTATTTTTCCCATTACGTATTTTAAATGAATATGACGTTAGTCCCATTTTGAAGTTTAAATATCAGACTACTAGCATATGTATATTCAGTTTCCATGTTTATGTATTAATGGTACATTATATCAATTACTGTCCATCGCTGTGGTCTCGAGGTAGCGTGCTGCCTTGTCACACAGCGGGCCTGGGTTCAATCCCAAGTCGGGGCAGTTTTTCTGGGTGAGGTTTTTATTGGGGGTTTTCCTCACCTGTCAGACAAATGTCAGGAAAACTTTAAGGCCCAAACGGTCCCTGAAATCATATGGCCATCATCATCATCCTTCACTGGTGTTGAAAGCAACAGGAAGCTACCACACATACAATTCCCTAGTAAAGCTGCAAGCATAGCATGGAAATGCTATGATTGCAGTGAAGGACCTGCCTTCGGGCAGAAATACTATGGATGGATCAGCATATTCTCCAAACGATTTTCTGTAAGTATGGTAAATTTTATAGTGGGAAAAAATAAATTGCAGAGTAAAAAAATATTGAATAAATATGCGCATAAGTTTGTTTTTTTAATCTCAATTCCAGCTTATGCTGCAGAATGTAATCATTGTTTACAACTTGAACCTAGTCTGCTCATATATCCATTCAGAAAGATAAACTGTCACCTATTGCCCCTTATGTTATCACCATAAAAAAAAATCTTATTAAATATATGTATGAAATATCACTATGAGGTTTATTTTAATTATATTTGAGTTGTGAATACTGACTCACCTCATATTTCTTGATTTTTATGCAGACCTAGATTTCGTTGCTAACTTTGCGACATTCTCGATGCCACACTTCTGCCGTCTTGCAGTTGTCCCTCCTGCAAATTGATTTCTGCACCCTATGTTGGCTGACCGATAATCTTCCAAATCAATTTTTTTTCCTCCCTTTTCACCAGGAATTTCAAAATTCATGGTTTTCTTTTTATTCTTGCATATGTAAATTTTCTCCAAAATTGTGAGTTCCTTAGATTTTTCTAACTTTAAGTAATTTTGCCAACAGAGGGTGCAGAAATCAATTTACAGGAGGGACAACTGCAAGACGGCAGTTGTGTGGCATCGAGAATGTCACAAAATTAATGACAATACCTAGATCTGCATAAAAATCAAGAAATATGAGGTGACTCAAAATTCACAACTCAAATATAATTAGATCTTACTTTAATCAGACCCAAAGAAAAATGATTTATCTTCAATTTATTCTGGGAAGTTCAATCTCTTGTGTATTAATAATACAGTACTGTAGTGTGGCTTAGTTGATTGGTGCAATTATTTTTTATTTATAGTGTTCTGCTCTAAGGCAGGTCTGTCACTGCACTTTCATACTATGCTTTGCAGCTTTACTAGAGAATTATTCATAGGTGTGGTAGCTTACTGTTTCTTTCCACATCGTGGATGATGATGATGATGATGATGGCTAGATGATGTTTGGGCCTCAAAGCTTCCTGACATTTGTCTTACAGGTGAGGAAAAACCCCAAAAAAAACTCGCCCAGGAAGCTTGTCTCAACCGGAATTGAACCCGGGCCTGCTGTGTGACAAGGCAGTATGCTACCTTGAGACCACAGAGAAGACATACAAGTTTATATTGAATATATGACTTATATTTGAAGGAGAAACATCTACAACCAGGAGATTGGATGGACCGACAAAATTGGCTATTAGGAATCGGGCGATGTCAAAGACATTAATCAACCGATGATTATCTATCTATATATATATGATGGAGTTAGACAAAGTTGGCTTAGTTTCGATATCCAATAAACATGAAGCATGGTTGCGCAGTCGGTGTAATGGAGTGCCTAGCATAATAGGCTCCTTCTTTATCTCTGCACTCATTGAAGTATTTAATTAATTTGATTTAAAGTTTATTATTGAAAGAGAGATTTTTTTAAGCTGACTTCCAAGGCTGTCTGCAGTGGTATAATGCAACATAATCTAAATAAGGAAAATGAGCTGACTTCATGTTTCCTTTTTTGTTATAAATAAATAAAAAATATTCAATTTTTTAAAACTCTTTTCTAAGCCAAATGTATTATAAAGTGTAATCATAACAAAAAAATGCAGGCTAATTTGTATTGAAATTTTCTTTTATTAACTAATGGAAGGTTCTTTTTTTTTCTTTGGTAATTTTCTTACAGTCAAGAACACAACATTTTTATCTAAACCCAGCACAAGTGATACAAATAGAACTAAGTGAAAGGTGTTACATTTGGATGCATAAGCTCTGATATCTAGTGTGTGTACTTTTTTCAAATAGCTGCAGTCTGAGTACATGCAAACACTAATTTCTTTATTCTCCTTTTCTTTCATCATTTACTTAACTGTATTTATATCAAATCTGTTATTTAAAAAAAGGCAATAAGTCTTTTAGAATGCAGGCTAATCGCAATGAGTAATACAGGGAATCCATTTTAAGCGGAA
This sequence comes from Diploptera punctata, assembly GCA_030220185.1. NCBI lineage: Eukaryota > Metazoa > Arthropoda > Insecta > Blattodea > Blaberidae > Diploptera > Diploptera punctata. The sequence goes on along the minus strand of JASPKZ010009479.1, from coordinate 68,892 downwards.
AACTTTTTACAACATTGTAGTGGCTCTCACTTTGCCCGCTATTGTGCTTGCACCAGCAGGGAGCATGTTCCGTTACTACCAGCAAATGAAGACAGTTAGAAGCTACAAAATACAAATAACGCAACTAATTTAGATTATTATAAAAAATATCCTGCACATAGAGGCTTATTACTCAGCATTTATTTGAAATATTGTTGAAAATGACCCCCGTCCACAGTAAGACATGCCTCACATTGTTTAAACAAATTATCTGCCATTTTCTATAATTCCACTTTGGTAATAGACTGCATTGCACGTGCTATTTCGACCTTAAGTTCTTCTAAGGTACGAGGATTATTTCGGTAAACTTTTCCCTTTATGTATCCCCAAAGATAATAATCACAGTAAGTTAGGTCCGCTGAACTAGGGGGCCATAAACCTGTGCTAATTATCCTGCCATCGAAAAACTTCACTAAAAGTTTCCATAGAATTATGAGCGGTTTGCGCTGTGACACCGCCCTGTTGCAAATATCCATATTCCTTTTCTTCTCCTTTCTTCCTGTGTCAATTCATTAAGAAATGGATGCAACATTGTTGTCACATTAACAGCTGAGTTTACATAGTTTTCAAAAAATATAGGCCCAATATTATCCGTCGTGCCCTTACCGCGCACCAAACCCCTATTTTAGTGGGATGCAAAGGCACTACCTGTATAATATGCGGATTCTTAGTACTCCAAATTCTCACATTTTGGGAATTTACATGTCCCGAAAAATGGAACCACGCCTGGTCAGACATAAACATTAGCTGTGGATCCAAAATTCCATTATACACACTTCCAAGTAACCAATTAGAGAACCTTGTTCTTGCGGCGAAATATACCTGTTTAAGTTCCTGCACAAAACTTTGTTTATAAGGTCGAAATTTCAGTAGTCTGGTCGCTTTGTGGGCTGGCCCCTTGGATATGTTAGTTTCCTGCCGCAAAGATTTTAGTGATTTTCTAGGACTTACTTCTAATGACACCTGAATATCCTCAAGTTTCTCTACTGTTTAAAACGTGCCTTTCACTCTTCTTCGGTATGTCATAAACTGAACCTGTTGTATGCCACTTTTTCATCAATTTTCGAAAGGTACGATTTTGTAGGAATCGTACAGTCAGGATATTTTTGAGAAAATTTCCGAACGCACCTTCTATGGTTATTTCTCAATAAGTAACATTCCACCAAATAAATTCGTTGTTGAACCGTATACTTCATTTTCGATTACTTTCTTATGTAACACACGGCAACAAGCGACACGCGTCCCACTACAACACACTGAAGCAACTAACCGTAGGGATGTTGTGTACAACTTGTCACCTACGCATCGATCGCACTGCTCACAACGGCGGCGTCAGAATGATGTAAGGTTTCCTCTTAACCTTTTGACTGCCGAGTTTCCCCTTTGCCAGCTGGGCTGTGGGTGCCAGGTTTTTTAAATTTAAAGTACTATGCCATACTATATAACATAAACCTATATAAAGTATATTTAACTGTCTACATGTCATGCTAAATTTAATTTAAACTCACTATTATACATTTATTTGAAGGTTTAGGCAGTGTTGCTTCCACTTGTAAAGATCCCAGGTTCGAATTCAGCACGGTGTCTTTATTGAAATTTGTTATCACTATCACTAAAACATTTATTCTACTGAATAATGTTGATGGTATTATCACTAAATACTTATAATATTAAATATTGTTGAACATTTTTTATGGTCCTGAGTTCGAATCAGTTCCAGTCAAACAGCTGTTCTATGCCACGTGTTTCGTCTGTCGCGACACGCCCACGACTGACAGTCACACACTGTCATTTAGGTCTACATCACTTGCTTTACTATTTACAGGCTTAGATTGTAAAATATTCTCTTAGAAACAGGACTACTATCACATTCGTCAAACGAATAACCATTTGATGAACTGTTACTGTTACTCTCATCTTCTGATAAAACTTACACAATAAACTCGCGTATTGTATTTTCGTCAACTTCGAGACATGAATCACTGTATTCCACAGCACGAACTACCCCTTGGCCAGGTATCTTTTCAACTAAAAATAAAATAAATAAAGAGAAAATTCTGAAATTGCAATATTCCATAGCGAAAAAAAAGGCCTTGAAACATGAATGTACACCCTCCTTTAGAAAACCGATTTACAACCAGCCTGTACCGTTATTCTGTAAGGGATGTGAAAAGTATTGCTAAGAAAGGATGTACAAACACAGAACGAAAAATCATTTTAGTTTATTGAAGTAAAAACTTCGGGGAAAAAATATTTAAAATAATAAGATTGAAAACCGGAGCCTGCCGGGCGTGGCGTACCGCTGTACACGCACTTTCACCGGCGTATGCCGGGCATGGTGTTCAAAAGGTTAAAATGGATTCCCTGTATAACACAGCCTAGACATGATCAATGTTTTAATCTTTATAATGTAACCCAGCATAATCATAAGTTTAGGAAAATGAAATTAAGGTGCATGACTTCCAACACGCTTCAAAAGAAGTAGGAGATGCGAAATGATTTATTTTTCTGATGGGACTAGTGCCCAATATAAAAACTGAAAAAATTGTAAATATTTGTTTTCATGAAGACATTGTTACAAAGAAAACCATCCTTATTGGAGATTTTAATGCACTTTCAAGCAATTGCGGATACAATTATACCACAAGTACTGGAAAAGTTGTGGTTGACTTCGCACATAGCAGTCACATGGAATTAGTATACAGATGTCAAAATCCTCCAACATATCTACATTACAAGGGCAGTGAAATGAATCCAGATCTTCTATTTGTTACATCTGACATTATCGATGTAACAACATGGAAAGTAATTGAGGATCCTGGAAGTGGACATAGAATAACAACAGCTAGTATCAAATTCCCAAAATGTATGATTCAAAAATCTTTTCCAAGACTATCATGGAATTTCCAAAAGGCCAACTAGCCTGCATTTACCGAATCACTAGATACCCTTGTAGGTAAGTATAAAATAAACTTTGAACTACATCCAGACTGAATTTGTGATGAAATAAATAAAACCATACTACATGTGGCTAAGAAATATATACATTTTGGAAAACAAATATGCTACAAATGTTTCAGGAATAATAATTTAAGCACCTTAACCCATTGGCTTACACAGACGGCTCCCAACCGGCTGATCAAGTGAAGCCCATTCTTACACAGATGGCTGTGAGCCGGTTGAGCATCTGTAGCTTCTTAGTGTTTCTTTAGTTTTGTCAATAGATGGCATAACATGTTATATACTGTTGGAAAGCTGAGAGAATGTTATATTCAATGGTGTACAACATACTCGATTTCTCTCGATAGATCGTGAGTTATAAGCCATTGTTTTTATGTTATGCTAATTTTCTTAAAATTAAAATGTAAATATGGGTGCAACTATGGAGGAAATATTAATAAGGCAATGGGTTAAAAGACCAATGAGAACAACTTCGGAAAAAGGCAGAGGCTACCAATACCCCTGAAGATGTTCAGTAATGGAGCCAAGCATCAGCAGTCACAAAGCGTGCAATTTTGCAATCAAAATGCAATTGCTTTAATAAATTCATCTCCAAAATCAGCTATAAAACTAATAGTAAAAATCTACAACCTCATTGAAATAATGAAAAACAAAACTTCTGCTGTCGAAAGAGAGCCTATTCAACACGATGGCAAAACATTATGAGCAGATGATAAAAGTGCTAATGCTTTTATAATTCATCTCTCATTATCACAAAAAAGCGAACATATTTGAGAACCCATGATCAAATTACCAAAAAGCAATTGAAAATATCCTCTAGCCAGCAATTCGACCCAGTGCATTCTTCAGAAGACAGAATATTTTATGAAATTCTCACTGTTAACATGCTTAATAATACAATAAATCAACTTAAGCCTAAGAATTCTCCAGGACCAGACCACATCTTCACTGAACTTCTTCAGCATTTAAGACCTAAAGCAAGTGGAACTTCATTATACTACTACAGTCACTAAGTTCTGAGACTTCATGCCTGGAGGGTTGGCACCCACAAGAATCTGAATATCTCACAAGATGCCGATAACTAGGCATACACTTAAACAGAACCACATCCTCTCTGAAAATAGTCGCCTTTGGCCGTTATGCACGTTTGCCAATGATGGTATAGCTGCTGGAAGCATCGCTGAAAGATGTTGGCAGGAAGGTCCCGTGTAGCTTTTCTTGTGGCAGTCATGATCTCTTCAGAAGGATGAAATCTACGCCCACATAGGATTGCTTTCATGCGAGGAAAGAGAAAAAGTCGTATGGTGCGAGATCAGGTGCGTACGGAGGGTCTGGCAAAACTGTCACCCGTTGCTTTGCAAGTTCCTCTTGGACATGGACAGAACGATGTGCGGGGGCGTTGTCATGTAGCAACTGCAAATTCTTTGTACGCCAAATCTCAGATCGCATACGGCGAATTGAATCGCGTAAACGGCCAAGGATCTCTTTGTAGCGGGGTTTGTTTACAGTTGCACCTTCTGTGATGAATTCCATGTGAACAATTCCATTTGAATCAAAAAACAGTTTAAGCATCACCTTGCTTTTTGACCTGCCTTGTCGCGGTTTTTTCTGTCATGCTGATAAACGCGTTCTACAGAAGGCGGATTTCGTTTCAGTTGCTGATCGTAAAGGAAACACCATGTTTCGTCTCCAGTTTTTATCCGGTTGAGAAACGTCGGATCATCGTCCAGCACTACAGATGAGGTCACCACAAATCGTCATGTGATCATCACGTTAGTCTTTCGACAGGATTCCTGACACATTGTCCTGGGTAGCACGAGACATGTTCAGATCACCAGAGATAATTTTGTAACAAGTACCATGGCTGAACCCTACCACAGCTGCCAGATCGTCTACTGATTGGGAGGTGGTTAGCACGCGGCAACGTTACAACTTCTTCGATCTTGCATTTAGTTCGAATTGTTTGTGACCGACCAGTACCCACATCATCTTCCAAACTGTCTCTTCCTTGCAAAAATCGCCGGTGCCACCTAAACACAACACTGCGACTCAATGCGTACTCACCGCAAACTTGGTGCATCGTTTGAAACGTTTCGGCAGCGATCTTGCCTAATTTGTGACAGAATTTGATGTTTGCCCATTGCTCAAACTGTGACATCTCGAGTTCCGAAGTGCGCATTCAAATCACCGTCACAACAAAATACCGTAGTTCTACTCGCAGTGCATGCACTCAACTGTCTCTTGCTGGGACGAGAGACGAACTGACAAGGTACCATACCACGGTGCCACCTATGCACTATAGTGCAATACAGCGCCGCTATGAGTTCAGTCTCAAAACTTAATGACTGTACCATGTATGTGATGAATAAAATTTGGATCTCATCAGTACCATCCTTGTGGAAATAGGCCACTATTATCCCAATCCTTAAAAAAAGGAAAATTACCTAATGACCTTGCCAAATTTAGTTCTATTGCCCATGCAAGTATCATAGCTAAAACTATGGAAAGGATAATCTGCAACAGGCTGAACTGGTACCTCGAAAAACGATCTGTAATTCACCCTGCCCAAGCTTGGATTCAGGCAACATCGTTTAACTGAGTAGCAAATTGCAATCTTCACAAATGTGTAAAAGAGAACATTGACAAGGGCCTTATAACTACAGCTGCATACAGTGATTTTAAAAGTTCATATGATTCAGTCTGGAAATCAAATCTTATACTGAAGCTCTCAAAGTGTCGCATTAAGGGAAACATGCTTAACTGGCATAAATGCTTCACTGGACAAAGATATTGCCAAGTAAGATAAGGTAGTGCTAGCTCAAAATGTAAGCAACTCCAAAACTGGTCTCCCCCAGGGTGCTGTCACAAGTTGTACATTGTTCAACATTTACATAAACAACCTAATCCAAATCCTACATAGACATCATAACATCAAAGCACTCTTATATTCTGATGATCTCATTCTATGAACAGCTTCGCCAAAGAAAAGCGCTAGAAGAAACATTGTAGATTCAATGAACTGTGCCCTACATGATCTATATTAATGGTGCAACAAAAACTTGATGATGGTAAATTTAACTAAGTCTGCATGCCAGGCCTTGCTTTATGCCATGAACAACTTGAACCAAATATAATATCAAACAGCAATTCATTAGAATATGTGTCAAGTTCAAATATCTGGGTGTAATGCTAGGCTCAAAACTGACTTGGAGAAATCATGTTGAGTATGTAAGAGAGAAAGTACAAGGGCTACTTCCTATCTTGAAGCGACTTGCTGGAAGTAAATGGGGCTGTTCAACTTTAACTCTTAATACCACTTATAAAATGTATATAAAGCTAAATATGAAATATAGCACTAGTAACTTAGTTTCAGCTTCCCAGAACACTATTCAGAAGCTAGAACTCTTACAAAACCAAGCTTTGAGGTTAATAACAGTTGCTGTGAAGACAACACCAGTTTCATCCATGCGACATCATATAGAGAATTTTGAAATCTTTCTTCTTCGGTTTTCCCCCACTTATAGGTTTGCTGTCTTCAGTTTCCATTTATTTCTATCATTCCAATCTCCTTCTTCCAAATTCCTATCATCCATTATAATTCTGACATAGGTTTTCCATTTCCATCTTGGTCTGCCACGTTTATTTCTTCCAGGGGGTGACCATTGGTATATATTTTTTGGCCATCTTTCATTTTCCATCCTTTGTACATGGTCATATCATTTAAGCATTTTCAATCCTCTTAACAACAGATGTGGTGACATTCATTTCTCTCCAAAGGAATTCATTTCTTATTTTATCCTGTCTTGTTTCTTGGAGGCTTCTTCTAAAATAATCACATTCAACTGTTCTAATTTTATTCTTTTGTAATTCCGTCAAAGGCCGAGTTTCACTTCCATATGACAATATATTCTGTATTATGCTCTTATAAATTTTCATTTTAGTTTCCTTTGTAATGTTTTTGTTCCAAATTATTATTTGTAATGTCTTAGTTGCATTTTTTGCCATTGCAATTTTAGTTTGTACATCTCTTTCTCAGGTACCTAAACTTGTAATTATTGACCCAAGAAATTTTTAAAAAATTCACTTTTTTTTTATTTTCCCTGTTTTGAGTATGAGGTCATCCACATCCTTTCCCAAACACATATATTCTGTTTTCTGTAAATTTATATTCAGTCCCCATTTTTTATATTCTTCCATTAGTTTATTTATCATATATTTCATATCATCTTCATCCCCTACAAAAATTATTTGATCATCTGCAAACAATAATGAATGTAGTATTTTTCCTCCTAAAGGAATACCCATTTCAGAACATTTTTTATATCATAAATTAAGAGCCTGGTCTAAATAAATGTTAAAAAGAATTGGTGAGAAACTGTATCCCTACTTAAGGCTTGAAATAAAACTGGAAATACTTGAGTCGGCACTGAAACTTCATGATAAATTAACATGTATTCCTGGAATTGATTACAACCTTAGCTGTACAATACCTCGATGCCTGAAGATACAGGTCAGTCTTTGAGATAATCAGAATGGAAAAAGAAATATTAGACATATCTCTATCCACTAGCACAATACTTCCTCCAGAAAATCCAGTTACGTTTCTTAATATAAACCAGCATCTGGAACAACCTACACCTGTCAATAAAAAAGACACCAATACAGATATGCTCAAGGCTGCTGCATTGGAAACCATACGTTCTCGATATCCAATAGATTAGTGGCTCATATATATATGTTGTTGTTGTTGTTGTTTTCTAATGGCGAGATTTGACGCTTAAGTCATTTTCTCTCTGGCTTCCCAGTACAAGCGAACAAGGTCCTTAGAGTGTTGTGCAGTTGGATTTAAAGCTGGACAGACTAGAAGGTGGTGTTTGTCCATGATCAGGTCCGGGTCTTTGCATATGACACATCTGTCGGATTGGAAAACGTTTATTCTGTGGAGGTGGTGAGCCAGGCAGTCGTGTCCTGACATCAGTCTGAATTTTGCTACTGCTTCTTTGCGGCCTTTATATTTTATTTCTGTATATAGCTCATCAATTTTTTCCCATGATTTCCCTCTGGCTGTTGCAATGTTTTCTTTCATGTTTTCCATTTGGAATGCTTTCTTAATTTCTTCGATCTTTCTGTGGAGGTTCGAATTGGGGGTGGGTTGTTATCTGTATTTTGGTACCCTTTTTGGCAAGTCCATCAGCTATTTCATTGCCAACTATTCCGATGTGTGAGGGTATCCACTGGAAGGCTATTAATTTATTTTGGTTGTTGAGGTATTTCAGAAGTTTACGGCATTCCAAGATGGTTTCATTTTCTGGTGTTTGGTTGGAGGTTATTGCTTGTATAGCGGCCTTAGAGTCTGCCAGAATAACAGCTTTTGTAAACATTTTTGTTCGGAATAGGAGGTTGTGGAGTGCTACTTCTATGGCCTTTACTTCACCATCGAAGGCTGTATTGTTTGTGCCTACTGCAACATATTGACTAAACAGATGAGAGTAGATTCCTGCACCAGCATTTTCACTCTTGGTTTTGGAGCCATCAGTGAAGACTCTTAGCCACTCTGGTTCTGGGAACTTTGTATTAATAGTTTCTAAGGTCATTTGTTTGGCTATTGATGGTTTTGTATCATTTTTCTTTATTATTTCGTCTATTGAGAGGGTTGCATTATACAGTTGGTAATCTAATGGGCTTGGTATTTATATATACTGATGGAAATACGGATGCTGGTGTGCACTGCAGTTTGTTTTCATCATGCTCATTGGAAGGAAGGAACCATATACCTTTGATGGAGAGGTTAGAGCCATTCTAGTTGCTCTGCAACTGCTGCACCAAAGAGCAGCATTCACAATTGCCGTCATTCTGTGTGATTCCCAAGCAGCAATATCTGCTATAATAAATTACAACATACCATCCAATAATCATATACCACAATGTAGGGAGATAATTAAAAAATTGCAAGATAGTTGAACAAAAATCATTCTCCAATGGATCCCCTCCCATTGTGGTGTTCTGGAAATGAGGCTGCAGAGAGCTTAGAAGGGCACACAAATCCAACCACACAACATTGAAGTTAACTACAGAAGAGCTGCGGCTGTCATACATCAAACAATACAGGAAATCCATCACAACAGTTTCAAGAACCAGACTGAAAATTCTCATTCTTGTTTTTAGTAACATGTCGCTGAATTTAGTGAAATTCTTACAAGTTGTAGAAATATTTTTTGTTAAAAAAATATGAGAAATTTCATACTATGTGTAAAAATGCTGAAGTTTTGGAAGTTGGTGAAATTGAAAATTTATGTGTTAGTGAAAATCCTATGATGAAATATCCAGGAATATCTCCCTGTGATGTTGAACGGTGCTACTTCTGGTATTGTGCATTGTTCTGAGACAACCAACATCAGTTTGTGGTGGAAAACATGGAGAAAGTATTCATTATTCTCTGCAATGGTGATTTTTTTTTAAACTCCACTGTCTCAACATGATTGATGAGTGATTCTTTAAAAATAATAAGATTTTAAATATACTGAATATTGAAACAAAATATTTTTACATTTTTATACATATTTTCCGTTTTGTACTACAAAAATTATTTTCTAGTTTTTTAGCACATAAAAAATCCATTACCTACTTATTATTAACCAATATTTTCTGATTTTTCTCGGGCATTGATTAATTTTGATGACTATGATGGATATAAACTTATAGCTTTTATTTTGCAGGGAAAAGTTGTGGGATTCTTTGATTCCTGGCCATCAAAACGCAAATTTGCTGTAGACATGGCTGGCTTTGCTGTGAATATAGAATATTTAATTAGTAAACAAAATGCTACAATGCCTTATAAGGCTGGATATGAAGAGGATCAGTTTTTAAGAAGCCTTGGATTGCAGCTAGAAGACATCGAACCAAAAGCTAATTTATGCACACAGGTAAAAAGTTTTGAGATTTGAATTTTTTTTATCAGAATAGTTTGCAACAAATAGTTTTATATAATTGAAACAAACATTTTTACACCTATCCTCATATAGATATATACAGGGTGTATCAAAAAGGATGGTGCAAACTTACATGATTGAAAGTACACGATAATAGAAGCAACAATGTCCCAGTAAACATGGGTCTGCAAACAAGCCATTTGCGAGATAATTACGAATGTATGGTTACAAGCTGCCACTGATGTCATTGTTTGTAACATCGTACGGTTTACTCCTTGCACACTTGAAGCCATCCTATGTTCTTTGTTTACAAAACTGAACATTGCCGAGAGGTGGAGTAGTAATCAAACCATACACGCAGAATGTACAGGACGGATACAGTACACAGTCTCAAAATGTGTCAGTCTCATCTGAGGAGTGCCACTTGTACTGTGTTGTAGTTACAATGGAACCTTACAGTAACGAAGAGTATGCGGATATGCATTTCATGTACGGTAGGGCTAATGGCAATGCACGGGAGGCTGCACGCTTGTACCAAGAAACATATCATATTCACCTCATTAGATTAAGTTTAGGTTTAAGGCCTCTCCTGGCACATCGTCATCACCCATTATATCATTGGGGCAGCGTAACCCTGCCTTCCAGGCACTGCAACCTCAGAAGTGGGTTACAATATGCCAATGCCAGGAGAGAATACCTGAAATGTTGAATGATAAACAAGTGGCATTGAACAAAAAAAAATATTTAATATTCAAATAAATCAATGGTAAAGGGAAAAATTTTTGCCTGAACCGGGAATCGAACCCCAAACCTTTAGCTTTCTGTGTTAATGCTCTGTCCACTGAGCTAATTCAGGCTTCATTCCCATCCAAGCAGAAATCCTTCCTTTACCTTACTCTACTTTCTCTTTACCACTGATTTACAATAATTTAATTGTGTTCATTAATTTACTTATTTCTATCATAGTAATAGCTTCTTTAGCTTCTCAATATTAATTTAATATGTAATCTTCAGTTTGCTAAATATTTTGTATAATATGGTAACTAAATTTCTAGAATTGTTTTTCTTTCTTCATCATATTACTTTGTAGGCTGATGTATTCCCTCAATCTTTTTTTTACTTGAATTTTTTAAACTTATTTATTATTATCTTTTTACCAAAACCATGTAGTCTGGCAATGTGTAAAATGTGGTTGTATTCATTCTTAAAATTCTCTTTGCTTAATGGAATTTTTGTTAATCTGTGTAATAAACAGTTGAATATTGCAAGTTTATGTGCTATATGATTGAAACCTGAAGATTTTATGTTATCTGTGTTAGCGTCTTTTCTGTGGATGTTGAATTCAATTTTTTGTTCTTGTTCATTCCTGATTATAATTATAAAGATCAAAGATCAGTAAACTAGTTTTAGTTATTCTCTTCCAAAACTAGTAAACCTCATGGCTTCATTATGCAAGTTAAGCCATTTTAAAGCATCATCAATATAGTTTATTTTTTATTTCACTCACCTCATACTTCATAACTCCTTGTAGGAGTTATGAAGTATGAGGTGAGTGAAATAAAATAAATAATAGTTTTAAAAAACTAAAAGAACACGCTTTATTAGAAAACTAAAAAATGAAAAATAATTTTAATTTCCAATACGCTTGGTATAAAATAAAGTGGTCAACAAAAAAATCATCTCCAACACATATAGAATAAAATTAGAGTTATCAACAAAAAGAAAATAATTTTACCATCAAAAGCGTGGGGTGCTCTATATCAATTAATATATTTGATAATAAACAGATATTGGTAAAAGTAAGCTCTCTAAGAAGAAAATGTAAAAATCATAAAAAGCACCCCACGCTTTTGATGGTAAAATTATTTTCTTTTTTATGATAATTCTAATTTTATTCTATATGTGTTGGAGATGATTTTTTTGTTGGCCACTTTATTTTATACCAAGCGTATTGGAAATTAAAATTATTTTTCATTTTTTAGTTTTCTAATAAGCGTGTTCTTTTAGTTTTTTAAAACTATTATTTATTTTTTATTTCTTAGTTTTAATATTTTACAAAATAAGATAAAAATGTAAATATCTTTAAATTTGATACTATTGTAGTATGAGCTAAAAGTAATACTCTTCTATAAAAAAACCCTCCCAGCCGGATTTGAACCAGCGACGTATGGACTACTGAAATTATATACCACTAAGAGTTCACTGCTCTACCAATTGAGCTCTTACAACGATTGACTAAAAACTCAACAAGTCCGCAACCTATTATACCAGTTTTCATTTTTTTCATTTTCGGATGATTCTGGCCAGGATTTTAGAAACAAAATATGAAATTATTGTATTGTCACAGGTTCTCTACACGTATACAAAGTTTCAAGTCGATCCAATATTTCTAAGTGGGTGAAAATCCCGTTGAAAGATTCCATTACATTGATACAGAAACACGTTTTTTGATTTTCTGATGATTATGGTCAGGATTTTAGAAAATAAATATGAAATTATTGTATTGTCACGGGTCCTCTACAAGTATACAAAGTTCCTAAGTGGGTGAAAATCGCATTGAAAGAGTCCGTTACATTGATACAAAAACACTTTTTTTGATTTTCTGATGATTATGGCCAGGATTTTAGAAAATAAATATGAAATTATTGTATTGTCACGGGTCCTCTACAAGTATACAAAGTTTCTAAGTGGGTGAAAATCGCATTGAAAGAGTCCGATACATTGATACAAAAACACTTTTTTTGATTTTCTGATGATTATGGTCAGGATTTTAGAAAATAAATATGAAATTATTGTATTGTCACGGGTCCTCTACAAGTATACAAAGTTTCAATTCGATCCATTGATTTTAAGTGGGTGAAAATTGCGTTGAAAAATTCCGTTACATAGATAGATAGATACAGGTCAAGCTAATATAAAGCGTGTAAAATAAACAATATTAAAAAACCTCATAGTGTTATTTCCTATCTACCTAACTTAATCATCAATATATTTGTAATTTATTACCAAGAAGAAATCATCCACATATCTGTACCAAAGCTTAAAGATTCAGGGGTAAGCTTTATTAAAGTTTCATTCAATGAACCTATAAATACATCACCTAAAAATGGAGAAAGCGGATTACCCATCGTCAAACCTGAGGTTTGTCTATAAACTTTTCCATTGAATGTGATGAATGAATTGTCAATAGACAATTCGGCTTAAATATTCTTCTAGTAGGCTTAAATATTCTTCTAGTACTTCTGTTCCTAATTTTAATAAAGTATTTTTTTTTTTCAAAATATGGTTGGTTGGTTGGTATCTAATGTCGAGCACTAGATAATGAAATCATTCGCTCTCTTGCACTCCAATATTTAGCAGAAAGGCTGGTCTCTTCTACAAAAGCTGGACAACGGAGGAGATGGTTTCTTTCCATATCTTCATTTAAATTGCAAAAGGGCATTTAGGTGAATCTGTTATGCCAATTCTGTGTAGGTGTTTATTCAAGCAGTCATGTCCTGTTAGCAGTCTGAATGTTGCTACTGCAGATTTTCTTTGTGTTGTAGTAATGTCATAAGCTTGTAGATTTTCCCATTCCTTTCCAGATGTTTTGGTGGTGTATTCTTCTCTAAGTTTATTGATGTATTTATTTGAGATAATTCTTTTTGATAGAGTGAAAGGAAACTGGAGTAGAAGTTGGGTTTGAAGCAATTTTGCTATCCTTCTTGGCTAGAAAATCGGCTATTTCATTGCCTGTCACTCCACAATGGGCCGGAATCCATTGAAGTACAACTTTTTTATGTAGACGGGATAACTGTTTTATCATTTTGTGACATTCGATATTTTGATGCTTTTGGGTGTTGTGTCTCGTGTTATAGCGAGAATGGCTGCTTTGGAGTCACATAGAATTACAACTTTTGTAAATTTTTGGATGTGATATAAATGATTTTGTAAACTTAAGAAAATTGCTAGAATTTCGCCATCAAAGTTTGTTGAATTTGTGTTTAGTTTACGATAAAAGGAAAAAAGTGGACATACTGCACCAGCACCAGTGCCACCATCATTTGGTAGGCTGGAGCCATCTGTAAAAATATGTATCCATTCAGGAGCTGGGTATCTTAGATTTATTATTTCCAGTGACATTTGTTTTAAAATATATGGAGGAGTTTCAGATTTCTTGATGTCTTCTGTTAAATGAAGGTTATATTCAATTTCCAAAAATTCTAGAGGGTTGTTTCTCATCTGCATATTTTCTTTTGAATGTGGAAGTTGCAATTTCTGTTTGATTTCTTGTACAATGCTTAAGAAGCTTTGCTGAGATTTTAAACATATTTGTGGTTTTCTTTGGGTCCAGTTATTATAGGGTAGCCTTAAAAATTTTTCATACTGTGTGATTGCTGTTTTCTCAATTTCAAATGCTGTGTTTGGGTTATTTGTTAAGATTTGCATGGCAGTGATTGGTGTTGTTTTAACGGCTTCTGTTATCAGGCAGAGGATTTGGTTCTGCAATTTATTAAGTTTTTCCACTTTAGTTTTTCAAAATATTTAACATTTTATCTCTTGGGATGTTGGGGAAGTAAAAGAAATAATGTTAAATGAAAGCAATCTCTCACTTGGCTCTAATGTGACCTTTTTTAAATTCAAGTAATTTTAATGAGTTTTCAATTCCTTCGTTCTCAAATTGTGGAAAATCTTTTAATTTTTTTGTTAACCATTTTGCAAAATTATAACATGGAAAATCAATATTTGTGATAATGGGCCTTAGCTTTTATTTTTCTTGTTTTGTGATTATATTTTTTATAGGTTTTAAGGTAAAATGGTTTGGGAAAGGATCTGCTTTTAATTCTTCATACTCTTTGGAATTTAGAAGATTGTTAATTATATTTTTAATGATCAGATTGGTCTAAAATTACTTTTGTTTATTATCTTCAAAGTTTCCATATCTTTCATAGACATTTTATTTTTTGAGGTGTTCTTAATACATTCTAAAACATTTTTCGCATTCTTTCCTGATTATTACTTTTCTTCACTATTAAGATCAGTTATTTCAATATCAATGTCTGCCACTTAATCTTCGATACCACTAGAAAAATTGACACAAGTTTCTAAGCCTTGATTCGGTAATTCTGTTTATTTTTGTGTCAAAATTTTGTTTGGGTTCAATTATATTGTTTTTTTTTTTCTGTTTTCTACATTTTATTCGATTCTATATTTTTTGTGTGAATGTTGTTCTCTTGAATAAACCTTATAACTTTAAATGTGTCATGTTTGTGTTTTAAGTTACTAAATTTATTTTTTTGTGTGTTTATTTTTTTTTATTACATAACCAGATAATACCCAGCATGCGCTGCTACGCCTAAATAAATAATAATTAATGTGTTTTTATGTTTAGTTGAATAAGTTGAATGAAAAATAATTATAAATTTATATTTTTTTAGATACCCCATGCTGTTTACCCGGCGTTGTCCGGGAATTTACTCATTCCGATCTTGGCATAAATGAGTTGAAAGATGAAAATTAATGTACTTCTTATGATTATCAACTTTTATAATATTCATGATGTGTTCCGTTGAGGTTTATTCAAAATTAATATAAAATTATAGAATATTCACCTGAAAGGTCCGTCTCCTCAACTTAATTAACGGACCTTTCAGGTGAATATTCTATAATTTTATATTAATTCTTATGATTATTTGAATAAGTAAAATGAAAAATAATTATAAATGTATATCATAATTATTTTAAGATTCTCTGTGCTGATTACCTGGTGTTCCCCGGGAATCTACTTATCTCGATCTTCTTGGCATAAATGAGCTAAAAGACAAAATTCGTTATTGTGAGTTATCCGTAAAAGAATACCCGCCATCTGCTACTATTCTTGTACAGGAATCTATGTACTTGTCTCAATCTTCTTGGCATCAATGAAAGGACAAAAATATTTATTGTGAGTTATCTGCTGACTTTTTTGTAGAGCTTTTTGAGATGTTCAATTCTGTGTACATTAATTTTGTGTATTTGTTACGGTTTAGGCAGCATAAGCCATTTAAACGTCCAAAGAGCTACTTTTTTTCACGTTTCCACTACAAAGGGCAATTTTTAATGGTGTAGGAGTTGAGTATCAGAGCTCTCTTATAGCCTATGTTCATGCTGGGAAACTCCTGAACATTTTGCAAAAAGCCCCATCACAATCGGATAAATGGTATGGCCGCGCATATAGTACGAACAAACAAACTAACAATCATTCATTTTTATATATTAGACTAGATAATACCCGGCATGCGCTGCTACTCCTAAATAAATGTTCATGTGTTTTTACCACCAGCCATGCGCTGTTATGTTTGCCCGGCAATCTGCTCATCGTGATATTTTTTAAAGACAAAAATGGTTATTGTGAATTATTCGTAGAAGATAAACATATGATTTTTGCAGATTTTTTGTAGAGTTTTTTGAGATATTCAATTCTGTGTACATTAATTTGGTGTATTTGTTATGGTTTAGGCAGCATAAGCCATTTAAGCGTCAAAATAGAAACCTTTTTCATGTTTTTCACTACAAAGGGTGATTTTTAGGAGTGAAGGGGTTGAGTATTACAACTTTCTTATAGCCTATGTTCATCCCCGGAATCTCGTGAACATTTTTCAAAAAGCCCCATCTCAATCAGATGAACGGTATGGCAAAGCACGCTTGTCCAGTTATCTACTTATCCCGATCTTCTTGGCATCAATGAAAAGACAAAAATGGTTACTGTGAGTTATCCGTAAAAGATAAACATATGCTGTCGCAGACTTTTATGTAGAGTTTTTTTAAGATATTCAATTCTGTGTACATTAATTTGTTGTATTTGTTATGGTTTAGGCAGCGTAAGCCATTTAAACTTCAAAATAGGGACTTTATTTCACGTTTTTTAACAACAAAGGGTGATTTTTAGGGGTGAAGGGGTTGAATATCACAACTCTCTTATAGCCTATGTTCATCCCAGAAATCTCCTGCACATTTTGCAAAAAGCCCCATCAACTTAGGACGAATGGTGTGGCCGCACATAAAATACGAACAAACAAACATACAAACAAACAAACAAACATTAATTTTTATATGTTAGATAGAGATGTTCAAAAACATTTTTTTTTAATTTTCATAATTTTAAATGTAAATGGTAATTTTTTAAGTCAGAATTGCTTAAAAATTATTTTATTAAAACTTTTTTCTTGGTAATTATTTGTTAAATATTGTTCCTGTTAAATTTAATTCTTTGTAGATGGATTGGAACTACATTTTTCCTGACACATCTATTGAGAAAATTGATGTCATCTGAAACTTTTTTTACTTTTTTTTTTTTTAGTTTTAGGATCATCTTAATATTCTGTTATTGTCTTAAAAATTCTATATTAAAAGATACCAGTGAGCTAGTTTCAAATGTATTTTTAGGAGACCATGTTGTTTATTACACAGATTAACAAACATTCCATTAAGCAAAGAGAATTTTAAGGACACTTGGTAGAGTTTGCTTACAAATTTTTATGCCTAGTCAACATTTTAAACAAACTATATTTTCTATGGAACTACACTACCTAGGACAATAAAAATTTTAAAGCCAATTAAGGCAGGTGTTCTGATGGTACTACTGTCATTGATTTTTTATCTAGCATTAATTGCTTTCATTTTACCAGGGTTCTCAAATCGTATAATAATTTACAAAAAATTTGATTTTTTAAGTTTCAGGTGCACATTTATCAGAAACTATGTAACACAGAAGCTTGAATCTTTTTGTGGATGTTTAGATTGTCTAGCTGTATCCAGTTGGTCAAATATTCTGTTGTTAAAATAAACTGTTCTCAAGAAAAAAATTTAAATGCAAAAAATAAATATCTTAATGTAAATAATTTTTATAAAATATGTTAGGCTCTCAAGTGAGTAAATTGTTCACTGGTTATCTCAAGCCACTCACAAACAATGTCAGTAAAAAGAATAATGCAGTTCTGATGATTAGTTTCAGAGAAAAGTGTAGCCATATTGGGAGGTATATATATTTTTTGTAAATTATTATATGATTTGAAAACCCTGGTAAAATGAAAGCAATTAATGCTAGATAAAAATCACTGACGGTAGTACCATCAGAAAACCTGTCTTAATTTCCTAGGTAGTGTAGTTCCATAGAAAATGCAGTTTGTTTAAAATGTTGACTAGGAATAACAATTTGCAAGCAAACTCTACCAGGTGTCCTTAAAATGCAAAACAATCATATTTTAAACATAGCCAGACTAAATACTTTTTATAATAAGTAAGTTTAAAAAATCTCAAGCAATAAAAACAATTGCCAGAATACACCACACTAGAATTAATAGTAAGAAGAAAAACAAAATTTTTAAATTTACTTACCATCCTGTGAAATATAGAAACTTTCTGAAAATATTTAGCAAATTGAACATTACATTAGCACCCATAAACAAATTCATCATAGATAGCCTTCTAAATACAAAAAGAAAATTAACCCTTCACAGGCAACATTTTGACTTATTCCTTCCCGAAATTTCATCCTATGAAATTCAATCTTAAGTGCTCTTCACAAAGAATTTAAAACATTAATCAGCTATAACCCATATATGGACGTCCTGTCCATTCCGTTGCGGGCAGAAACCCATATGTGGGTAGGAAAAATACATCCTACTTTGCTGGCAGTTCTGGTCCATGTAGTTCCATATATTTTTCAAGAGATGGCAGGAGAATGTTCTTTCTACCATTCTGAGTGGGGAATTCCCTTCTTAATTCAGTTAAGAATATTTTCGTGTGAGGTAATCAGTGTGTCATTACATATTCATAACATATTTATCGTTTTTTTTTTCTCGATAAAATGGCATAAATAAAGCTGAATACAAGTGAGGAAATAGAACAAGTAGTGAATGAAAGTGGTAGTGAATTTTTCTTCTTCTTCTTCCTTCCAAGTATTAGGCCAAGGCCTGTTACGATCCTATAGAAAATTTTCCCTCCAGCGTTTCATAGGACGGCCCAGTGATCTTTGTCCTCTTGGTATATAATTATAAACAGCTTTGGGGAGTGAATTTTTAAAATTGTCATTTAGTGACAGTGAAGGGGATTGTTATGAAATATTGTCAAGTAGTGAATGTGTGAATTACTTATGTAACACCGCTAACAAAAATAATCCTAGCTGGGTAGAGGTTAGTAATTTAGGTCCCCATCCTACTTCTAATATACCAATATATAAAATTCAGCAGGGGCCAGTATTATTATCTCATTTTGATCATGATACCGATCCAGTGGAATATTTTCACCTTTTTTTTTGACAATGAAATTTTTGATATAATAATGAAGGAAATCTGCATTCAATGAGAAACAAACAAACAATAATCAACATGCTTCACTAAAAGAGCTAGAATTGCATCATTGTCTCCCCCGAAAGTTTCCAATATAGAAGTGTTTTTCAGGATGGTGATCAACATGGGGTTTCACCCCATCCCTGATATCAGGAACTATTTTTCTGGAAGCTGGGTAGACAAATTTTCCTTTTTTTTTTTTTTTTGCGATGTTTTTCCAAGAGACAAATTTCTCCTCTTGTTTTGGAATCTACATTTTGCCCATGCTGAAGATAATAAAAAGTTAGCTAAAGAGGAATTGATACAGGTTGTGATGGAAAAAATAAGGCACAAGTGTTTTCTCTTCTACTCGCCAGGACCTTCCATATCTGTTGATGAAATTACAATCAACTTGAAGGGGACAATGAAATTCAAAGTCTACAACCCAAATAAACCAGCAAAATTTGGAATGAAAGTGTTTTCCCTCTAAGACAGTTTCGATGGGTACCTGTATAATTTCCAGAGCTAAATGGAAAAAACTCAATCAGATTCTGATCTCCTCAGAACCACCCAAGTTGTCAAGGACTTGACCTCATCCCTCATAATATATCCTACAGATCCACCACAAAGTTTTCATATTTATACTGACAGGTACTGTACTTCAACTGAATTAGCAGATGAATTAATGAAGATAAATATTGTCACAACAGGTACAGTCCTGAACAATAGAAAAAGTATGCCAGATTCCCTAAAGCCAAATAAAATTTAAAAATATGAAAAAGGGAGCATAATTAGTTTTAGAAAAGAAGAAAATCTGGTTTTCTCATGGAGAGATAAAAGAACTGTAACTCTTCTGAGTAATTATCATAAAGGGGACAAAAATGAAATAACAGCAGTACCTTCAAAGTATCCTAATCAACCAGCAACAATGAAACCAAATTTAGTCCTTGACTACACCCAGCACATGACGGAGTTGATAGGACAGATAATTATATTGCACAGCACCAGTTTTGTAGGCACACTCATAAATGGTACAGGGAAATTTTTTTTTGCTCTTGGAGGTGTCTACTGTAAATTTAATTTTGTTGTACACCATGAACCTAAGAAAGATTCAATAAGACCCCTCTATCACACAAAAAATACAGAAAAGCACTGACACATCTCTGGTTTCTGAATGGATGATTACCCGTAAAACCCCCAGTAAGTCCGGTAAGGGTCACACATCACAAGGCCAGAGCATTGCAAAGATTTGATGGCTTACCACATTTCATAGGAAGAACACTAAAGGTTCTCGGGCACGTCCCTGTGTTGTATGCAGAACAAAAAGTGAGAGGAGAAAGACTATTTATTTCTGTGAAACTTGTGTTTCAAAATTTATCATACAGAGGAGAAAATTTAGGAACAAAACGAACTCTCCACTCCAATCTTTCTTTACATTAATATAATAAATTTGGGAATTTTTACTTTATGAGATTTTCTTAATAAGAATCAAATGAATCGTGAATTGTTCTTACCTCATACATATATGATTTTTAACACAGAACTGCAGTATCATGAAATACATCATTCACATCTTCAGCTGTTTTTATGACTCAATTTTTTCTCTTGCAGGTAATTTTCCAAACTGCCATCTGGTGTAATTTTTAAGAAGCAATTTTCTAAGCTGCCATCTGGTGTACTTTTGAAGAACTTTGTAATCAAGCTTGGTTTGTCCGGAACCTCAAAATTCATGGTTCTAGTGTGGTTTTCTTGATTGTATATCTTTTCCCAAACTGTTAATTCCAAAGATTTAGATAGATGTTTCAAAAGTTTTGCTTCTTTTTCAATTCTATGATTCTCTAATAAACTATGTTCTGCTATAGCTGATTTTTCAATTTCACCATTTTTTATGTTTCTAAAGTGTTCTTTTCAAAAGATTTTCAAAAAAATGTAATATAACATTGGCTCCGATTAACAAATTCAGCCTGGGTAATCTTCTGTTAGCTAATAAAAAAGTTAACACCCCAGATAATAAAAAATCTGGAATTTATCAAATTAATTGCAAAGATTGCAATAAAGTATATATAGGAAAAACAAAAAGAGAACTTAGAAACACGCAAAAAAGAACACTTTAGAACATAAAAAATGGTGAAATTAAAAAATCAGCTATAACAGAACATAGTTTATTAGAGAATAATAGAATTGAAAAAGAAGCAAAACTTTTGAAACATATATCTAAACCTTTGGAATTAACAGTTTGGGAAAAGATATACATTCAAAAAAACCATACTAGAACCATGAACTTCAAGGTTCCGGACGAACCAAGCTTGATTACAAAGTTCTTCAAAAGTACACCAGGTGGAAGTTTAGAAAATTACTTCTTAAAAAATTACACCAGATGGCAGTTTGGAAAATTACTGGCAAGAGGAAAAATTGACAGTTGTGAGAACAGCTGAAGATGCAAATTATGTATTTCACGATACTGCAGTTCTGTGTTAAAAAAACATAGATGAATGAGGTAAGAAGAATTCACGATTCATTTGATTCTTACTTTCTTTACATCATTCATGGAAAAAATAAGAATCCATCAATAGACCTTTAACAGTTAAACCCTATAACATCTATGTAGTGTGATTTTATGCATGCCTATTTTCTGTCCAGCCTAAGAAAGACACTTCAGGAAAATAAATGGGTGGGTAATCCACGAAGCACATGACTGCAGCAGTTACTGCGATTCGTTCATGACCAAAGCACAGTTCAGCGGAAGCGAAAAAACAGATAATGTACTCGATTCATATAATTACGTATTTAAAGATATTAATGTTAACTATAGTTGATCAGAATACAGTATATACCTACATATTTCTTTGAAGGTCGGAGACTAACTAAAAATTTGCATTTGTTTGAAACTGAATGATTCTTGAGAAGAAGTTGAATGTCAGTTACAAATATGGCAGCTTTTTCAGGTAGTTTATGTTAACTTAACTCAGTTATTTTAATTTAAATGTTTGATTTGAATTAATTTGTTTAATATTATCAATTATAATTTAATTAGTTTTCGACATACCATTGTAAATGTTAATACAACCTTCAGTATTAAAAATTAAAATGATTGTTGTGCATTAATTTATCGGTTTGTAACAAACAGCTGACAGAGTTCACCTGCACTCTCACGCGTGCTGTCCAGAGTAATACATTCGGAAGTTAAATGTCAAAGTGTGCTTCTTACTAGTGGAATGCAGGCTTTCACGGCCGGTAATCATGGTCGAGTCTACGACAGGGAAACAACAGCTTCTAGCGCTCGCCACTGAAGATGCCCTCCGCAGTTGAGGGAGAAACGTCTGGAAGGAACACCAGTTATAGACCACGGCCACATAGCCCGGAATCTTTTACTACCACTGTACTTCTTACGTTGGACAGAGAATAGTTAACATTCCATGGGCCCTGGGATTCCCAGCTTTTTGTGCCCACCACAACATTTTTCTTTGTACAATGATCTGACATGGGGATCACTCAACTTCACATGGTCAACTGAGTAGCTAGTTAATATGAGAAGTAGCAAAATCTGATTAAAAAACTGAAATTAAAGTTGAGGAATTACATCACACTAACCATGAGATTCACTGTACTGTTATCTTCTACTTTCCAATTCACAACCAATTCATTCGATCAAGAATTTATTTATTTGTTTGTACTGAAAAATTTTTGTGATGTAGCCAGAAATCAAATTTGGGATCCCTGATTAGTCAGACAAACCTGTACCATAAAGGCACTCAAATAAAATAAATCTAGGGACCAAAATTAGCTGGAGGCATTATTAAGTTATTTGAAGTATACATGATTGAAACAAGATACATTTGTTTTTCTGATTAATTTCTTTTTTTATTGAACTTGTAAAGTTTCTTTTGGCAAATGTACTGTAAAACTGTCTATGATAACCTGCTGTTGTTCATGTACAATGTACGTTGTGTTCATTGTATTCTGCACTGCTAAAAAGTTATATGTTCAGTTCATCTATTTTTAATTCTTGTTTTTCTTGTCTTATATTCTTTTATTTTTTTATGTAATAATAATCTGTAGTCTGCAACTGCTCTTAAGAATTTTTTTAAACTAATTTTTGCTTGTGGACTTTTTTTTTTTTTTCCAAGCCTCTGATCCATATCATATAGATAACACTGTCATAATTTAATAATTTGGATAAAGAAGGAGCCAAATAACTAAATTACTTAACTTCCCATCTTTAGGTAATTCATTAATTTGTATCATACAAGGAATGATTAATGGATTTTGTGATTTCATTGACTGCAAGTACTAGAACTGAACTCTATGGTGGGATAGCCCTAGAAAGCCCTTGACCTACCAGCTGGAGGCTCGCTTCACCTCCACATGTTGTCATTTACAGAGGTGAACAATTATCCAGGTAGCATAGGGTCAGTTAGTCAGATCCTCCAGCCATTATAGCTGGTTTTCTCAACCTGACCAGCTACCCATATTAACCAATAATTCCATGAGAAAATTTCTTCTCACATCAATCTCAAACTAGAATATGTCCCATAGCTCTGCACCAAGGCACAACTGCAAATATTGCAATTATTGACAGTATTATATTTCCTATATTATATTATTAACCCCCTGACCTTAAAATAATAAATCCATTAAAATTAATTGTATATGAAATTAATATTAATGGAGCGATTTTTTGAATAGTTATGATAATAAAATAATAATTATAGATGTAAAAAGATTACCAAAATAACTTATACGAAAAAAACAAAATATCACTCAACTGCATATGGATAGTGAATAATGAAAACATACTCTTAGGTATATGGTGTCTTTACCTTGTCGTAGTGGAGTAGCTTGCGTGCACAAATGATCCCGAGAGCTATGCTGGCGGTAGCATTGCTGCCGATAGGGTTACCCATGCCAGACTGGTCCAAGGTGATAAGCCAGACGAAAAAAGTACCTTGGTCGAAAGAGTGACGATCTTTCACCGTAAAAATACAACCGTCAAGAAATGCGGACATGGGTTCAACTGGGGTAAAATTTTCCGGAGGTCAAATAGTCCCCCATTTGGTTCTCTATGCAGGGACTACTTCAGGGAACCCATGTCAAAGGTGAATGGAGAAGGCTACATAACAGTGAATTACATGGTCTTTATAGGAAGCCAGATATAATGAGAACAGTTAAGTCTCATAGACTGCGATGGGCAGGACATGTGACACGAATGGGCAATGAAAGACGTGCATGGTAGCTTCTTGTAGGAAAACCAGAGGGAAAACGCCCAGTTAGTAGACCAAGAATGAGGTGGGAGGATAACATTAACTATGATTTGAGGGAAGTAGATTATACAGTGGATGATTGGAAAACATTGGCTCAGGATAGGGATATATGGAGAGCTTATGTCTGTGTGGCCATGAACCTATGGGTTCAATAGTGCCAGTGAGTTAGTTACTCTAAGTATGTGTGAATTTGTGCATTGTTGCAGGTTCTGGTATGGCACACACAAACTACTAAGAAATCATCACCAACAATCAGGATTGAAACAAATATTGTAGATACAAGTTTAAAATCTTTGCTAGATGAAATTGAAGCCCTAGGAATGGGTCATGTTAGTTCCACAACAGGTATGTGTCCAGACTATTGTAACATTTTTCTCTACATTGTTTCATGTAGTGTTTCTGCCTCTAGACTTTTTCTAATGTTTGTGTTTTTTATTCTCTCTCTTCTTGTGTTTTCTTCTATGCTTCTCAGAAATCTCGTCTCTATCACCTGTTTTCTACTCATATCTTTCTTTATCCATGACCATAGTTTAGAACCTTGTCAGTAATGATTGAAAGTAATATTTCCTCTCATTCCATGATTATAGGTTATTATTTTTGTTGTTATTATTATTATTATTATTATTATTATTATTATTATTATTATTATTATTATTATTATTATTATTATTATTATTATTATTTAAAGTAACAAAAGGCCTTCGTCAAGGTTGTAGCATATCACCCACATTATTTAAGATATTTATACATAAAGCACTGTCAAACTGGAGCAAAAGATGTTCAGGAATGTGAGTACCAATTGGAGATGGATCAACAGATACAATATATACACTGTTATTTGCGGATGACCAGATAATAATTGCTCAAGAATATGAAGACATGGAGTTTATGTTCACAAAATTATTGGACAAATATGATAACTGGGGTTTGAAAATAAATTTAGAAAAAACATTTTATATGGGGTGTGGAGCCTAAACCGAAGATTTAATATGGTTGGTTGGTTGGTATCTAATGTCGAGTACTTGATAATGAAATCATTCGCTCTCTTGCACTCCAATATTTAGCAGAAAGGCTGGTCTCTTCTACAAAAGCTGGACAACGGAGGAGATGGTTTCTTTCCATATCTTCATTTAAATTGCAAAAAGGGCATTTAGGTGAATCTGTTATGCCAATTCTGTGTAGGTGTTTATTCAAGCAGTCATGTCCCGTTAGCAGTCTGAATGTTGCTACTGCAGATTTTCTTTGTAATGTAGTAATGTCATAAGCTTGTAGATTTTCCCATTCCTTTCCAGAGTTTGTATTGGAGTACAATAAACTAGTTGTAACCATTTAGTAGTAGGCACCACATGTGGTGGTTACGTCACCTATTGAGAGAAAGTAGGTATAGGAAGGAAGGAGAAATGAAACCCTAGGCCTCGAGTACTCTAATACCATCAGGGTCGAAAGAAACAAGAGGTCAGTCAAGGGAGACTGGATAGAAAAGTTGAAAGAGGGAATTGGTATGGGGAGGAGAAGTAATACCAATTCGGTCAAAAAAGAAAAACTCACCAAGCTGACCAGTGCTTGTTGGTGAGTAGCCCTTCCCTTTCGCTCATCATGCATAAGCATGATTACTAACAGCTGCACCACGAGAAGGTGAGGGATTGGACACTAGGTTACTGTCCAGGTCGGTTCCTTTAAGCCTTCGATGGAAGGAATTAAAGGGTCTCCTCTCTGTTAAAAACAGTAGCCTTTCCAAATTAGAAGATCAAAAGGGGTATATTAGAGGATGTGAAGAATTTGAGTATCTGGGAATAAAAGTAGATAAAGAGGATAAACAAGAAAGTGATGTTAAGAACAGAATAAATAAGGTAGAGCAATAACAGAAATGATGAATGGATTCTTATGGAACAGACATATAACCAGAAAAAATAAATTACAAATACATAATTTAATAGTGAGAAGTACTGTCACATATGGAGCTGAAGTTTGGAAATTCAACAAAAATGTAGAACAAAAACTTATGTCAATGGAAATGGATTTCTTGCAGAGAGCAGCAAGATGTTCAAAAATAGAAAAATAAGGAATGCTGTCATACAAGAAAAAATGAATATTAGTTATTCAATAGTAGATCATGTAAGATACAAGCAATTAAATTGGTATGGACATGTACGACGAATGCAAGAAGAAAGGTTACCCAGGGAAACATTGGAATGTACGACGAATGCAAGAAGAAAGGTTACCCAGGAAAACATTGGAATGGTGTTCACCTGGAAGAAGGGAAGGAAGATCTCGAAACTCGTGGATGCAAGAAATACGAATTGAATGAGAACATGAGGACTGGAGAACATGGAGTGAATGGATAGAGATGAGTGGAGAAGAAAAATAGAACTTTAAGCACAGAAAGATGTGTAAACATTAAGATTCTGTATATAAATAAATGCATTTTTTTGTTCTTTCTTTCCCTAGTCAACTCTATATTGTGTAGTCTATCATGTATCATTAATCATAATTCTTATTGTATGTATAATTTAACCCTGGTGAAGTGGAAGAGAAGACCTTACGGTCTTAACTCCATCAGGTAAAATGAATAAAAATAAAAAAAATCATGAGCATAAGGGACTTGTGAAAGACTTCCATATGACTTTATTCCTTGCCAACATTGTAAATTAATGTTTTGCTAACTATTAAATTATGTAGGTAGGAAATAACACTATGAGGTTTATTTAATATTGTTTAGTTGTTTCTTCACTCACCTCATACTTCTTAACTCCCAAGCAGACTCGAGTTTCTTCACTTCATTTGTGACATTCTCAATGCAATATTTGCTAACTATCTTTACCTCTTTTATAATCGCTCTTTTCCAAGTATGTTTGATCTTCCTACCTTCCATATGCCTCGAGGATTCCATACTTGTTTTTTCTATATCTCAATTACCTTTCTTCAGAAAGGGTCCTACTCCACTTTTTCAGCTTAATTTGTTTTACATCTTGTTCTTCTATACAAAGTTCCCACTGATGGCAAATAATATCCTTTACTTTGTTACTGTTGGCCGTGGTGGACTAGTGGTTATGCTCCTTGCCTCTGGTCCCAAGGGTTGTGGGTTCAAACCTGGCCGGGGTCGATGGATTTTTTAGGACGGAAAAATCCAAGGAGAAGTCCTCTGGGAGGGACTTTAAGCCATGGGTCCCGAGTCTGAAGATTTTCAGGCTCGTAAAAAATCCTTAAGCCTGAATGAAAAGGCCTCTAAGCAAAATTTACTGAATTTTCCCATCCTAGTACTACCTTGGTTTCCTAGATGTCAGTATGAGGCGGAACACTGACCATGTACCACTCAAAATGACATCTATACGAAAACAAGTGTAACTAAATTAGTATGGTTCAAATTCTTCCCTGTAGGGGGAGAGCACCTAAATCTCTGTAAAGGGAAAACATAGGCTTACAATACAAAAAAATACTTTGTTACTGCCCCCAAGACAAAAGATCGCTGGGATGTCCAAAAAAGTGCTGGATGGAAAATTCCTCTTTGAGACTGTAACAGGCCACACGGCGTAATAATTGCATGGATGATGATGATAATTATATCCTTTATATGTGATAGAGTTGCATACTCTTCCAAATCCTTTGTCCCATTTCTTCTTGTATTTTGCCATTAATAATAATTTAATTCATATATACCAAAACTCATCTAACCTTTCAATTTTATTTCCATCTACTTTATCTCTCTTTGTTCTGTTTCCATCTATTTTAATATCAGTATGTTGGTCTTTTCAAAATGAATTTCAGATTCATATTTCCATGAATTTCTCCTCTATTTAATTAATTATTCTTCCATTTTTAATCAAAATCAAAGTGGAAGGTAACACTATGAGGTATTTACATTAATGAATGAGTTGGAGGAAATGCTTTAACATCTCACCTCATAAAGTTGCGTGTCTTCACGATACCGGTTTCAAAAGTATAATTTTACTTACATCTTCAACTGAGTTGGAGTTTGACTGAAGATGGAAGTAAAATTATACTTTTAAAACCAGTATCTTGAAGACACACAGCTTTATGAGCTGAGATGTTAAAGCATTTCCTCCAATTCATTCATTAATTCTTCCATTTCTTCTGTATTCTCCCATATCATATCATCTGAATACACCAATGTCTTCAGTTATTTTTTCCTTGTACTTCCTTATTATTTGCTGTTTTTATGCTTTTCCTTGTACTTGCTTTACTATTCATTGTATTTAAAAAAATAATGGTTCTCACACTGTTTTTATATTGTTCTTAGGTGTGAAGAGTTATATCACAAAGGACGGGAAAACAAAAGCACTCTAGTGGTATTTCTGAAATATGGATATAATCCATGACAAGTAAGAATTATAGTAGTAAGTAATTTTTATAACATGCACTACCATATAATATTTAAGAATTTGTTCATGATCAATGGTAACTTGGATAGTTAATCATGATGAGCAAATTTCTCATGACCTCAAATTTTCATACACCTTCTTTATTGTAGTCTACAATGAAAAAAAGAGGGTTGTTTCTAAGTATATAAGTTGTAAAGACATTTGGGTATCTTTAGCTATTTTTACATTATTTGATGAACAAAAAACCAGCTCTAATTTAACTCACAGTATGTTTTCAAACTTCAGGGTCAAATTTATTCAGATATCTAGTTTAATTTTAACCAAGACTTTATGTTAAATTGAAGCTAATAGTCTTCAAAGTTATAAATAGAGAGTTACTTTAAAGCTTGGTTAGAGAGTTACAAACTGAGTATTTTGAGCTAATTACATATTTAAGAATTAAGACATTTTGTCTGTACATTCTTACCTCTTATGGTTGTTTTTGTCGAACATATGTTTCAAGACTTCTGAGCCCCATCGTCAGCAATTACAGACTGAATTTTCTCAAGTTGTCTGCCCTGATTCTTGATTCCTGCTCTCTCTGCCTCTGGTCCAATGAATTTACTAATGATGTTCCTTTCTCCGGGAATTAGTAAATTCATTGGACCAGAGGCAGAGAGAGCAAGAATCAGGGCCAACAACTTGAAAAAATTTTGTCTGTAATGGGTGACGATGGGGCTCAGAATCCTTGAAACATATGTTCGACAAAACAACCATAAGAGGTGAGAATGTGCAGACAAAATGTCTTAATTATTAAACAAACCTCTTAATGTTACTTCCTATTGTATTTTAAAATACATATTTAATGTTTTGTGAGATCTTGGACCTACAAGAGACAGGCATCATATATTAATAACACATTGCAGGAATATGGGTACTGAAGCACTGCATTAGAGAAATCATTAACAGAACTGACCAGTTAGTTCAAAATCATTTGTACCTGTTGTTTACAAATGTAGTGGATCATGTAAGAATTGAGAACTGTGGCTTCAAATAGAGAACACTGGCATAGATTTATGAGGAAGGCAATGGTGCTGTCATGACAGTGATGATGATGATGATGATAAATTGTAACTGTAACCTATATGATATATTACATCTTGGGAAGAAGAGAGCCACAAGTGTAAATATGTCATAAATTGAGTTAAAACTATCTGTTAGAAAAAATGGTTACAAATTTATTTATTTGTGGCCACCAATCATGTGCAAAAAAATTGAGACAGGATAAAATTGTGTCCATATCAAAAATTGAATTTACTATACCTTTTTTAAAAACTTTAATTGCAAATAACTCAGAACTGAACTTTTTACACTTATGGCCATCTTCTTCCCAAGGTGTGATATATTCAATTGAATATTATTATCTAATTACATTCTCTGGTATTACTGGATTAATCTCCTGTACTCCCATTGAAGCCGCACAACGTTCTTGTTATTGTTGGGGTTGAGTTTTGGACATTGTTTTATGTGGGTGTCATACATGATAAAGTGTTCTTGTTAACATATGGTGCAGATGTTGATTTTGTGAAAGTGGGCCCAACAAATAGTCATATCCATGGCAATCTGAAATATTGTAATCGCTCTAGTGGATACAGTTTTTTTTTTCCCCCCCACAACAATACTCAGCAAGTGCAGAATATGTTGTTGTTTTCAAATGCTGGGCCTTGGCAACGAAGCCATTAGCGTTCTTGCTCTCCAATTTTTCTCTATGTGGATCCAACAGGTAATACTTCACAGGTGTGTAGATGTTCTTTGTTCATTACTTTGTCTTTGTTGCATAGAGGAAATTTGGATTCGTGTAGATTCCTATTTTATATAAATGTTTTGCCAAATAGTCATGTTCTGTAAGCAGTCTAAATTTTGCTACTGTAGTTTTATGTGGAATTTCTGGAATAATATCTGGCTTCTTTACTAAAATATTCAATTTTTTGTCTTTAGCTTTATTATATAGGTCTTGGTTTTGTTTGATTTTATATTTGTTTTTAATTATTCTTTTTATGGATGCGAAAAATAAGCTTTTAGTGGTATTCTGAATATTCTGAATTAGATTGGAGCCTTTTTTGGCAAGAAAATCAGCAGTGTCATTTCCAGCAATTCCACAATGTGCAGGTATCCATTGCAATTGAATTCTTTTCTTTAGTTTTTGGAGTTGTTGAATCATTTTGTAGCACTCTTTAATTTGTATTGACTTCATTTTGTGTGAATTTATTGCATATATTGCTGCCTTAGAATCAGAGAGTATGGCAGCATTTTTAAATTTATTTATTCTGTATAGTAATTGTTGGATGAAATATGAATAGCCGTTACTTCCGCATCAAAATTTGTAGTGTGGTATCCTGCTGGTTGATAAAATGAAAATAATGCACATGTAATCCCTGATCCTGAGTTGTTATCAATAGTAGACCCATCTGGTGCAGAATATGATTGTCTCTCTCATTGTGCATCTACTTTTCTCCCACAATAATACCCTATAAGTTTAGAGTTATTGTGCTCAAGGTCTAACTTACTTGTGGTTCAAGATCAGTTTGTGCAGATGATCTTCATGTTTAATTAGCAAGTTAGGATCCTTTATAATCATCATTATAGTCCATTCACGAATTTAGGCCTGTTTCAGCCTCAAGAGAAACATCATCCAAAAGTCTTTTGAGTGGACATACTGGTCTTCTCCCTGCAGGTTGATAGCTTAACATTTGTTTGGATATTCTGTAATATTCGATTCGATGAACATATTGCATCCATCTTGACTTATAATCAGAAATTTTGTTTTCTAAAGGTTCCATATAATTCTTCTAAGATGTGTTCATTTTTTTATGATCTATTAGTGTGTATCCTTCAGTCCTCCAAAGGTATCTAATTTCAGCAGATCTGAGTCTCTGTATATCCTTCTGTTTCAATGTCCATACTTCGCCACCATGTAAGAGAGTTGGTAGAGCCAGTGTTTATACACTTTTAGTCTTGAATGTTTTTGGACTAACTGTGGATTGAAGATAGAATTTATTAACCCTAAAATCCTTAGAAAGTTTGATATTTTTTGCATTTACATCCTTTTCTTCTTCATATGAGATATTGTACCCTAGATATGTAAAATTATTCACCTGCTCCAAAATTGTATTGTCAAGTTCAATTTTACTTCTGACAGGATCTATTCCTTGAAATGCCATAATTTTTGTTTTCTCTGCAGATATCTTCAATCCATATTCTTCTGTAATTTTGTTTAAGTTCATACAGACCTTTGTGCAGAATATCTTCTGAATTTGCAATTATTATTTGGTCATCTGCAAACAATAAGGTGTTTAATTTCGTATTTTCTGATATTCTTACTCTGGATTTGTATTTCTTGTTCCAACAACATATTACTTTGCTGATATAGAACACAAAGAGTGTTGAGGAGAGAGGGCAATCCTGTCTCACATCACGATTTATAATTCCGTCTTCAGAACATATGTTATTTAATTTAATCTTCATGGTGTTGTCTTTGTAAATATTTTATATGTTGTGCAGAAGTAAATTTGGAATATTTCTGTCTTCCAATATATTGAAATGTTTTGGTCTATTAACTGTGTCGAATGCTTTTTCTTTATATTCAGAAATCTGAAAATGTCAATAGTATCATTAAAGATGGAAATTTCATTCATGTTTCTTTATACAAGATTTTTCATTAAGCAATATGATAAAATCCTTTCAAGAATGAGTTAAACAATTAAAAGTGAAACTGCAGATGTAATAGAATTACTTCAAAACAAAAACCTCATGGATATGGTTTAGAAGAACCTGGGATAAGCATCAATAACTAGGTGATTAATTATTAAATTAATACTGAGAAGCTAAAGCTATTACTATGATAGAAATAAGTAAATTAATGAACACAATTAAATTATTGTAATCAATGGTAAAGAGAAAAATGTTTGCCTGAACCGAGAATCGAACGTTTAGCTTTCCGTGCTAATGCTCTGTCCACTGAGTTAATTCAGGCTTCATTCCCATCCAAGCATAAATTTTTCCCTTACCTTACTCTACTGGTCCCACATTCAAATGCAATGAATCATCATTCACAAATACACAATGAATGGCTTCTACATTAAGAAGACATGAAGGTACTCCAGACAACTATAGCATTATTTATTAAATTAATATTGAGAAGCTAAAGCTATTACTATGATAGAAATAAGTAAATTAATGAACACAATTAAATTATTGTAATCATTGTTATAGCTGTGTGGAGTCCCTTCATGTCTTCTTAATGTAGAAGCCATTCATTGTGTATTTGTGAATGATGATTCATTGCATTTGAATGTGGGACCAGTAGAGCAAGGTAAGGGAAAGATTTTTGCTTGGATGGGAATGAAGCCTGAATTAGCTCAGTGGACAGAGCATTAGCAACGGGAAAGCTAAAGGTTCGGGAGTCGATTCCCAGTTCATTTCAGGTAGTAAAATTTTTTCTCTTTCCCATTGATTACAAATAACTAGGGTGATTAACTACCACAAGGCACAGTTTCCCAACTTTAAAAACAAGTTTAAAAAATACTTAAAAATTATAGAGAATTACAGGTGAGATGTTTCCTCTTCAGAACTTAGTAACCTATGTGCCCACCCTTATGGCATTATTTATGACACCCATATAAGCAAAATTATGCATGAGTAGATGAAAATGTCCATTTTAGTGGAACAGAAACAAATCTTGAAAAACATAAAATAGATTCACATTGTGATTGTTTCCAGGACATGGTGCAACCTGTTTCTTTAAGGTAATATGAAACAAGCCCATAGGCCTTGTTGGTTCAAGATCTGATAGGTGTGGATTTTTTAACTACTTAAATCAAGAAATTTTTAATTAATCCTACTTTATAAATGTTTTTGTCTTTATGAAAATGTAATGTTTCCTTCATTCAAAGACATTCTCTACTTAAAACAAGGAAAGTTTGAGTCGAATGTAAAAATTTTACATTAAAATATGTATTGAAAAAATATTTAATTTATAGGCCTATTATATTTCTAGTGATTGTATATTTTATATTTTTCAATGTAAAAAATTATCACACATTTAGCAGTATGTGGATTGGAGGTGATGCTCATATACACAATTTTAAAATGAACAGTTTTTATTTTACATAAATCTTAATATTCTCTTTTAGGTAAACTTTTATCACTCACCTCATATTTTTCTTCTTTTTTTTATACTAGTTTTGGAACTTTACACTTCAGTTCCATCATCAGTAATTTGGGAAAAAAATCTACATTCAATAAAACCAAAAGGAGAAATTAATGAATTTTTAAATTCCCGTGGAAAACGACCTAATTTGAGGTTTTCCAATCTATCAACAAATGGAGCAAAAGGTGGTTCTTCAAAACGTCAGATCAACGGTCGCGAAATGACTGAAGATGTAACTGAAGTGTAAAGTTCTGAAACTAGTATAAAAAAAGAAGAAAAATATGAGGTGAGTGATAAGAGTTTACCTAAATGAATATCTCTCATTGTGTGAATTCCTAAAAAAGTAACTTCATATTCTCTGTTACCATTGGTCAATGACAGGTCACTAGAGCTCAAAATTTCAAGTGATTATTTTAGTTCAAATAGGCAAACAAGTAGACATTCAAACTATGGGTAACAGCAGTTAAAAGAAATACAATAGTATTTATAGAATAAAATAATCATAATTAAAAAATACACAGTTTAGGATTGTAATGCATTTATTTATAGTATGAGCAGCAATATTTAGGAAAATATTTGCTCCATTTTATCAGGATTTAAATAATTGTGAATGTTCATCTACTGAAATGTCCTGCTTAAAGATGACTCCAACAATGTTATTGTCAAGTTTGATCTGTTCTCGTATGATAGTACTTCTGTTTGGAACAAGCTCTTCCAGTTACTTTTATTCAATTTATATGCATTTTATGTAACTAATTCTCATTCTTTTACAGTTATAATTAGAGCGAGGAAGTATATGAAGAAAATTATATGAAAATATGAAAGCATAAAGACAAAATATGAAAATTTTAACACAAACATATTATTAAGCTACTATTTCCTAAACTTTTTACATATATTTATATACATAGGCCCATTATAACTTATAAGTGTACATACCAGCACATGAATGAGACAAGCAGTATTTATAGCTCAAGAAATCAGGATGTTCACTGTACTTCGATTTTAATTAGCTTTTTCATTAATTCTGATCCGATATAAAATATCATGTTCATGATTTGAAATAATTTTAAAGGATCGCGCCATAGCATAGTTGTATAAGGAAATATGGTACAAACAGGAAAGTCGTGGGTTCGAGTCTCAATATGGTCAAGATTTTTAGCTGGACCAGACCTTCTGGTGGCATTATGGCCCTGGGTTCAACTCAGCTCCTAATTGAAATGAGTACTAGATGCATATTCTGGACACAAATGCGGCCTTCAGATAGATCGGACAACCCAGCAGACATCTCGTGCCTATTCTCTAGAAAGATGGGAGTTTCAATGTCCCACTACCCCAAAGGCCTCCCAAGCCTGTAATGGAATCACTTTACCTTAATAAATCAAAACTGAGAGGTTATTAAATTAATGAGTCATTTTAACATCTTACCTCATATTTCATGTTTTTCAAACACAGTAACTATAGTTTTCAAATGATCTTGTCATTCATTTTCAACCGCCATTAGTCATAACTATAGTTTTCAAATGAATGACAAGATCATTTGAAAACTATAGTTACCGTGTTTGAAAAACATGAAATATGAGGTAAGATGTTAAAATGGCTCATTAATTTATTAATTAAGAACCTCATAATGTGTTTCCCAATTTTAACTTTGAACTGAGAGGTTATATATAATACAATTAATTAATTTATTGAATGATATCTAATTATGAAATCCAAACATATACAAGAAACAAAACTTTGCAACCAAAACAAACAGGCTTCCATGAAATATAGAACTAACAATATTTACAGCAGATACAGTTTGAATTATTGCTATTTTTACATTGCATAAAGATATTAAATTGCTGTAAATGCAAATGTAACAATAACATTAAATTGGATGATTCAGAACACAAGTAGTCCATTCCAGTATGTAATATTTGGAGAAACAAGATCTTATTGATTCTAGGGATTGTTTACAAACTCTCTTTGCAATTACAGTTATATTTAATATTGAACTACAAACATGGTGAAATGTAGTTAGAATTATTTTAATGTTAATTCTTTTTTCATGAAATGGGTCTAGCATAGTATCTAATCTTGGTCTACTTGTGCTTTGAACAATCCAATTGTCAATTCTGTTCATAATGCACAGAAGTTTTTTCTATATTTTCTGATAGTAAATTATTAAGCCTGTCTGTCAGAATTGATTTGCACGATGAAAAATTATGCTCAATATCACACGATGTTATGGTAGCATATTTGTATCTTGCTATATTTGATAGTTTGATGTAAGTGAGAAAAATGTTGTCCCTACCTATTATACATGAACTTTACTAATTTCACAAAACACTGCTTCAAGTTTAGCAGCAGCAGTCTTCCCTACATTTAAGTGCTGTAATGTGTTCACAAAGTAAGGACTGCCCTCAGGTAGCAAAAACGAACTGACAGCTACCTGACTACAGAATATTCCAACATTGTTCTTCTACTTATTCATCTAGGTTCATGTTCTTGTTCTGGGGATCAAGTTTAGCACAAAAACCTTCATCTAACTTTGGTCACTGTGTGACTCCTCATCCAATTATTCTTCTTCTCTTCTTCTTCCTTCCAAGTATTAGGCCAAGGCCTGTTACGATCCTATAGAAAATTTTCCCTCCTTCCGGAATATTCTCGTATAAGACTTGAAAGCATAATAATAGTCCCTTCGATTGATTGCTGGCCAAAGGAAGGCAAGACCAGTGATGGGGCTGCCATCTTATAGCATCTGGTCAGGCTTTTCTGGAGAAGAAAAGAAAATAAAGGAAAGAAGAAATGGAAGAAAGGAAAGACTCCCTAGCCCTCGGATGCCCTAATAGCATCAGGGTCGAAAAAACAAGAGTTAACCAAGAAAGGTTAGATAGTAAAGTTAAAAGAGTCTGGTATAAGTAAGTGGAAGAAAGGAAGAAATACCAGATCGGTTAAAGATAAAAGTAAGGAGCAAAACACAAGTAAGTGGAAGCAATGTTTTGGTCAGCTGGGGCACCTTGTGGTCGCCATCCACATATCCCCTAGATGGGGACCCTTGAGGGTTCCAATTATTTGCATTTATAAAATATATTTATCATGTTCAGAAGGGATACTCAAGAATTTTCACTTGTCTACCACATTACACTGTCAAAAATTACTTAAATACATTCATTTCAAAAATATTTTAATGAATTCCTAGAATTTTTATTGAAAAAATGCTGAAATTTGATACACGAAAAATATGACGGAGTATGAAATTTTCACTAACATATGAACATTACCAAATATTATGAAATATGAAAAAAAAAGTTTGGTCTTATTAGATTCTACATATCATAAAATGTAAAGATACTTAGTCACAGTGCTCTCTGACTCATAGTTTAAAACATGAAATTTCATAAAATTCCTCACTCTAGTTAATATTTAAAAAATATTTGCATGTTGTGATGTAATTAACTTGTGGTTTATTTTTGTGCAATGATGCTTCATATTTTGTTAAATATTTAAAAATTTTCTTGTGAAATATTTTGTTATTTATTTATATTTACCTCTTTATTTAATTAAGAATTGCTGTTTCTGAAGAGATCATTGTTACATTTAAAATGTTTAGCTAGAAGAAGACAAAAGAAACAGGTGATTGGTACCAAAACAGAAATGTCATTCAAGTCTCAAAACTTACCAACAGCAATGTAAAAAATGATCTAGATTTTCTCAATGAATTCACAAGTGAAGAAGAGATGAAAGCAGAATAACAGCAAATGAGTTGTGATTTATGCACAGTACAGCAGGCTACACAAAGTGGGACCATAAAAGAGTAGAACCCGTACTTCACCATATACAAAACTACCAGAACAACTGGAAAGCCCATCTTCAACGAATGCTGTCTCATAGAATTCCAAAAGCCATACTTCGCTACTGCCCCCAAGGCAAAAGATTGCTGGGACATCCAAAAAAGCACAGGATGGAAAGTTCCTCTTTGAGACCGTAACAAGCCACATGGCTTAATACTTGCCTGGATGATGATGATGATGAATTCACAAGTGAATACAGTTATCTTGAGAGAATCTGGACCACTAGTTGTATTCATTTTGACTCTTAAATAAATAAAATTATAAAATCAAATAATACATTCACAAAATATGCTTATTATAAATATTGATACTTACAGTTATGAATGTTCAGTCTGGCATTTTAATTTACATTAACAATTAATTGGGGAGCTGAATTCCAAAACATGCTATGTCCATTTTTTTTTTTCATTTTCAGGAGAAGCGTAAAACTATTAAATCCAGTTGTTATTTGAGTTTTTTTTATTCTGAATTTTTTTGTTATGTAAGACATGCTAAAAGGCATATTTTAAGATAAAAAGGAACAACCAGGCTGTTGTTTTGTCCTTCAAAATCAAATTTTAAAAATGGACTTAACATGATTTAGCAGCAGAATTATGGAAAAAGTGCAAAATGTAATAAATAATTATGTATGAATTGAATTTCAAATCATACCTACTTCATGGTTTAGAATTTAAGTATGTCAATAGATATTGGTAAGAATGTGATTTAGAGATTTTGTCATTCAGGACCATAGCCTGAGATATTACCATAGCCATGTTGTGTTTAACTCAATTTGTCATATTTTGGAGTTAGCATGTTTTCAAATTCAGGTCCCTAATTAGCAATAGATTAAAATTAAAACAATTTTTTTAGGGATGAAAAATAATTTTTTTTCAGCTGAACCCATTTTACTCATTGAATACAGCACTGAAGCATACTAATCTATAAAAGTATTTAAATAAAGTTACAAAACTGTTTCACTACATAATTCCAATGAATTTGCAAAAAAAAAAAAATTCTCATAGGTATGGTAACTGTGAGACAATATAATTTTGATGGTAGACACTTGTAATTTGTTGGAGTGTGTGATATTCTTATAACAGTTGGTCACTGAGTCATGGCACATGAGCTGAATAGTCATAATAAAAAGTTATGGTTTGTTGTTATTGCCAGATTTTCTAATTTCAATACTTTTAGAAATATTTAGATATTGTGAAATAGATTTTTTCCTTCCTGGATTATAGTATTATTATATAGAACATAAGTGGAAAATTATTTTAAGGAAGACCAAGGACAATATGTGAAAGCAGGTGAAACAAGAGTTGAAAAGGAGAGCTAAGGCATGGATGGAAGTAATGAAAGAAAATATATGAAAGATCATGGGTATATTGTGTAATTCTAGATCAGGTTTACAGTAAATAATGAAATAATGGCACACTGTTCAAATAAATGTTTATAATAATATTTATTTTTAAAATCAGTGAAGTAAATATTGGATCTGGTAAAGAAAATGTCCATAGTGTGATAAATATAACTGAAAGACTAAGTAATGATATTATTTACCATTTTTAAAAAGTAGCTGTTAATATTTGCTTTTCTATTTGATTTGAAAAATATTTACAAATTCTGTAAATATTATAAAATCTGGCAACATTGCAAACAGTTAATAAAGACATTTTGCACATTCTGAGACTTTATAAATAACAGAATAGGAAGCATTTTCTTTGTTCCTCAGTATATTATAATATTCAATTAATATTTTTTTATTATACAGTATTTATTCGTGGGAAAAGAATCAACAGTTTCAGAATGCATTTAAAAGCCCCTTGTGTGAACAGGAAAATAAAAAGAATTTTCTTTTTAATTTGTCAGAAAACTTGTTTCAATTAGAATGAATGCTAAAAATAGAAAATGAAATGACAACTGAAAAAAATAATTTATTGTTAAACAAAATATCAGTAAACAAATTACACTACTTCATCCAATACTACATAAAGAATTCCTTAAAAATTGCAGTAATCATATTGTAGTATGGGTAGAAGTGCTTGGGTACAGGTCAAGTTTCTTTAATATAACTTCACAAATGTTTACACAAAATTTCCAAATTATCTTTATTTTTTTTCTTTCTCAATACTTCACTATGTACACACACATAATTTTCTGCTATAAGAGTATATTTTTCTTCACAATCTATTTTATTATTCAGGTCTTCACACCCACCGACTTTTCACTTGCAAAACTTTCTTGCTTGGAAATAAAAACCTTCTCTTCCCCTCTTGAAAAATGACTGGCTTCATGACTCACTTGTGTCTCACTGGCTGACTGGTCAGAACCTCTGAGAATTGGAATTATCTAGTTGTCAGTCTGGAACCCCTCTCTAAGAGAAAGCCTGAGAGGTCAATTCTTCTAGAATTATGTTGAAAGATCTCAGTGGGACCTCACATTGATGATTTACCAGCTCATTAATGTCCTTATATCATATAAAGTTGACTTGATTTGTGCTGTCACCCACAAGTTTTGAAAGTGCATTACAATATATATTTAAGGGGACAAAATGGTGTAATCTATCTTCAGTTTCTTGTGAAATGCCACATTTTGGTCTTCTGAAAGGTTTTTTCCCTTTCAACTGCTTTTTGTAGATTTTTTTATGAAAGAACCAAAGTCTGTCATTAGATTCATCCAAGCCACATTTAATTCTCATCACTCTGTTAGTTGCTCTTTTATCTTGATGCATAACTGCTAGTTTGATACTACACTCAATTTCTAACTTTGACGATGGTTTTAATTCTAAATGATAGTTCATATTGGCAAAAGAACCCATTTTTCATTAACAGAATTTACAAGCTTATGGAAGAATAAATGCAATCTTAATGCAAAAATCTAATTTTGCATTATGACAAAAAATGCTACCAGTTTAGTTTACGGCAACTAACATTATTGTTGAATAACAATCAGGGGCATAACTGCTATGGAATAGAACCCCACAATCTGTGAAGGGAGAGGCCTAAGCATTCCAAGGGACCTTCTGATTTGAGTTAGTATGATAGTTTTAAAATGTGGTAATATTAAATAAATTCAGGAACGTTTAAAATAAAAGCTAAGTGTGAATCCAACAAAAATTTTTATTATTTTATTTAATATTCCTATATCTTATTATGTGAATTATTATTTAACTTATATATTTTTTGAGTTTGCATGTATACTTTGGAGCAAAATCCTACAATCCAGGGAGGGGGAGGACCCTGCCTTCCAAGGGACCTTCCGTTTTGTCTTATTATGGTAGTTTTGAATGTGGTAAAATTAAATAAATTTAAGAAGCTTTAAAATAAAAGCTAAGTGCTAAATTGTGAACCCAAAAAATATTTTTTATAGTACTTGTTTTAAATATTTTTATAAGCTTGCATGCATTTATAAACTTCATTAACAGAAGCTATCTGTATAAACTTATGTTATCTCTGAAAAAATAAGGGGACCTTAGGTGTTTTCTTTTAGGGGACTCAAAAATTGTAGTTATGTTACTGATTTCAATATAAAAATGAGAGTTAAGAACAAAATTTAAACAGCCTACAATATGATAAATTGTAGTAAAAATGTGCTGCAACATTACTTTTTGCAATTGAAATCTGGATAAAAAATATAACTTACTTTTGGACCAACGTGGTAATTCTTTTTTTTTTACCAATCCCACCAGGTTGTCATTACGACATTTCTGATATTCTCTCCTGACATTGGAATACTTGTAACCCTCTTCGGAGGTTCGGGTGCCTAGAAGGCAGTTTTATGTTGCCCCGATGATACATGGTAGGTGATGATGAAGGTAATGATGGCCAGATGGTGTTTAGGGACCGTTTGGGCCTTAATGTTTCCTGATATTTGTCTTACAGGTGAGGAAAAACCTCAATAAAAACCTCACTCAGGAAACTTGTTCCGACTGAGGATTGAACTTGGGCCTGCTGTATGACATGACAGCATGCTACTTGAGGCCACAGCTTTGGACTACATGGTAATACCTTTAACTCAAAATATTATATACATGTACATACATATATATTTTTTTAATTAGTAGTACTCTTTCTATCCTGGTTACATATGGAATGAAACTTAAATGAGGGAGAGAGTAAAAGTAAAGTAAAGTGATCCCACTACAAGCCCAAGGAGACCCTTGGGGTAGTAGGAGGTTAAGGCTCCCACTTTTTCTAGACAATCGGCACTTGATGTCAGCTGGGTTGTCAGCCCTGCATGACGGCCACATTTACCACCAGAACTAGCATCTGGTACTCATTTCCGTTAGAGGCTGAGTCGACCCCAGGGACATAATGCCGCCAGAAGGTTTAGGTTAGTTTAAAAATCCTGACTCCACTGGGACTCGAACCTTCGTCCTTCCGGCTTGTAGCGCAGTGCCTTAACCACTATGCTATGGCATGAGTGCAATCGACAAATCTATACTTGAGCTGTTTAATAATCATACCTAAACTAATCTGATATCCTGAATTAAGTATTTGGCTTAGTTACTTCATTTTTAGCAGCTCCATGACGCAAGTGATCAGAAACTTGCCCTTCAACTCTGGGCCCCATATTTGCATTTTGGTCACTCCATGTAGGGTTCATGGCAATGAAATATTGCCATGGCAGGTTTTTTCTCAGGATTTTTCCTGTTTTCCTCAGCCAAATCATTCCACCACTACTCCGTACTCATGTTATTCAGTTTGTTCCAGTTTATTTCATTTACCACTGTGACGGTGTGAAATGCCTGGTCAGCTGGCATCATTGTATATCACAGATATTCAATAACTAGGGCCTTCACCTCATCCCTTGACCTGTCTTTATGCAGGACACAAGTAGAGGTTTTATTACCTCATCATTTAATTGTCTTCCAAATATAAAGAATAAAATAATGAAATTCATATCTTCCTATACATCTTTTTTTTTACCTCATTTGTAATATTTTCAGTATATAGAATGTGAGAGAGTTAATTAAATAAATTTCTTCCTATATTTATTCAAGTTTTAATCACAGGTTGCATCACACCCCAGTAATCTGCACTCAGGAAGATTATATTTGTAAATTTTTATGAAAAAAATCAAAATTTGACCTTCAAGATTGTAAAACAGCACTTGAAAGGTTAGTACCAATTTGGTGGGTTGGAATATGTATCAATTCAGATGATCTTGCATGTACTACCTCTCTCATACATTGTACTCCAAAGATTCTTTATCATTTAGTTTCACAAAGACTTACAGTGAAATTTAGAATATTGTTTTAGTATCTGTCCCGCGCCGTAGCCGAGCGGTTAAGGTAGGAAGCCTTGGCGCAGAGCTACGGGACTTGCGCTGGTTCGAGTCTTCATGGGGGAAGAAATTTTCTCATGGTATTTCGGCCAGTATGGGACCGGTGCCCACCCAGCATCGTGAGGCAATTGGGTAGCTACAATAAGTAGCGGCTCCAGATTGAGGAACCAGCTATAACGGCTGGGGGACTCGACATGCTAACCACATGTCACCCCTACACTGGCTGTTGATCATCTACCTCTGTGATTGACACATGTGGATGTGAAGGGCCAGCAGCCGGCTGGTAAAAGGGCAACCGCTGAAAAGTGGAAAGACCCTCAATCGGAATCGTTTTAGTATCTTGCAGGGTTCTTCTTTTAGATTTTTTGACACTTTTTTTATACAGTCTACATAACAGTTTCTAGAGTAAAGAATTAACGTTGTTTATGACATTTCAGGGTTCAGGATTCTCTCAGTACACACTGGATATATAATTTTGCTCTTTAGGATGCTTCCTAAGAACATCCTAAAAATTAATATTGTTATGTGACATTAACAGTCTCTTTTTTATTTAAACATAGTTGATGTTTAATATTTTGTTTTTTTGTTATATAGTAAATCTTATCAAAAGTCAATATTATTATTATCATCATCATTATTATTATTATTATTATTAATATTACTATTATTATTGTTATTACTATTATTATTGTCCACCGCTGTGGTCCCGAGGTAGCATGCTGCCATGTCACGCAGCGGGCCCGGGTTCGATCCCCGGTCGGGGCAGTTTTTCTGGGTGAGGTTTTTATCGGGGTTTTTCCTCACCTGTAAGACAAATGTCAGGAAAACTTTAAGGCCCAAACGGTCCCCGAAATCATATGGCCATCATCCTTATCATTATCATCCTTACCATTATCATTATCATCCTTCACCGGTGTGGAAAGCAATGGGAAGCTACCACACCTACACAATTCCCTAGTAAAGCTGCAAGCATAGCATGAAAATGCTATGATTGCAGTGAAGGACCTGCCTTCGGGCAGAATTACTATGGATGGATGGACTATTATTATTATAATTATCATTATTAGTATTATTATTATTCCTTTCATGTGTTAGACCTAGTGGTCTGTTAAGGTCTCAATCCAACATATTATTATTATATTATTATTATTATTATTATTATATTATTATTATTATTATTATTATTATTATTAAAAATAACACAGGTGAATGGAGAAGATACATAACAATGAACTACATTGTCTTTATAGGAAGCAAGATATAGTAAGAACAGTTAAGTCTCATAGACTGCGATGGGCAGGACATGTTGCACGTATGGGGAATGAAAGACTTGCATGGAAGCTTCTTGTAGGAAAGCCAGAGGGAAAATTACCAGTTGGTAGACCAAGTATGAGGTGGGAGAATAACATTAACTATGATTTGAATGAAGTAGATTATACAGGGAATGATTGGAAGGCATTAGCTCAGGATAGGGATGTATGGAGAGCTTATGTCCGCGCGGCCATGAACCTACGGGTTCGATAGTGCCAGTGAGTAAATAAGTATTACTAACTACCTTACTGGCTCTATCAAACCCGTAGGTTCATGGCAACATGGTCTCCATACAAGAAATAATTTTGAGAATTGAGTCAAAAAATGACTGATAATAGGTCTGATTTTTTGAATT
Source organism: Diploptera punctata (assembly GCA_030220185.1). Lineage (NCBI taxonomy): Eukaryota > Metazoa > Arthropoda > Insecta > Blattodea > Blaberidae > Diploptera > Diploptera punctata. Next base: position 24,114 of record JASPKZ010009479.1, on the reverse strand, counting down.
TATCATTTGTAGTGCTCGTTAAACTGTCATCAGTAAAATGCAGATACTGAGAAATTAGGAGAAACCTGTCCCTACTCATTATCTCTCTAAAAATTGGCATTTCTATGCACCTATCCTTTGATCAATAAAGGTAATACTGGATTTTCGCACTTGGGATATTAAATTGCTTAAATAAAAATATGCTTTAATTTCATCTTCAATGGTATCAAACCACGTATCGTCCTCTTTTCTGTTTTTTCTATTCAAGTCAGACTTTTTTTTGCGCATAATCATTTGTTTCCTTAGTGATTGTAGCAAATAAAGGGTCCATAAAATCCAAGAATAACAAGAGTTTTGCTGGCTAATTGGCAGCATATTTGTTAAACAATTGTTCTCATACACCTGCATTTTCCCTAAACGGGTGAATAAAAGAACAATTTTCAATGTTTTTCCAAATCTAGTTGGAACTTCCACTTTTAGCGCATTTCGGTAGCATTGTTGTAAGACTATCAACTATTTCAATGTCCTGTTCTGAATCGCTGCCACTAATTATACTTGTATCTTCTGAAATGTTATTTCCACGATATATTTCATCAGACTCAACGTCACTTTCTCCTGATTCACTGGCTAAAACACACTAATAAACTCAACATCCCATCACGATTATCACCACACATCCTCTTAGATGCCATTTAAAGTCTGAGCACAACAATTTTGTTTTGTATATTTCCAACGTATAGACAGCTTCTAATTTCGCGGTTTCTTACAAAAAAAAAGGCGGGTCATCCAATATGCTTTCTCTCAGGAATGTAGAAATGCTAACACATAAGACATCTATGGGATAGTTTGAAAGTTATTGCAAAATATATGAGCTTGTGTGCTTAATGTGAATGTCACATCTTTCGAAGACCAGGCCTCACAAGAGCACACATGGACGTCATGTCATACAAGTTAAATCGGTTAAGCATGCAAGCCACTCCATCACAACAAAGTAAAGATGCCATGGAGGGTTATTATTATTATTATTATTATTATTATTATAATATTATTATTATTATTATTATTATTATTATTATTATTATTATTTATTTATTTATTTATTTTGTAGTATTAAAAATAAAATGTTATCATCCATCACTCTCATCATCATTTGTTTAAACAAAAGAATAGATCATTCAGGTGATAATATAACAGAAGTACTTACTTACCTACTCACTGGCACTATCGAACCCATAGGTTCATGGCCGCATAGACATAAGCTCTCCATACATCCCTATCCTGAGCTAATGCTTTCCAATCATTCCGTGTAAAATATACTTCCCTCAAATCATAGTTAATGTTATTCTCCCACCTCATTCTTGGTCTACCAACTGGGCATTTTCCCTCTGGTTTTTCTACAAGAAGATTCCATGCACTTCTTTCATTGCCCATTCATGCCACATGTCCTGCCCATCGCAGTCTATGAGACTTAATTGTTTTTATTATATCTGGCTTCCTATAAATACATTATAACAGATATAATAAACAATTGCACAAACAAAACAAGCAAAAAATGTTTTTATCTCCATTTGGTGGAGCAAATGTATTAAAAAAGTAGAATATTACAAGTATATAGAACCACAATTACAGGATTTTAACATAATACGGTGCTGAGTTTTGGCAAATCCCTACTAGACAAACATAAGAATTTGAAGTACAGAAATGGACGTTTTAAAATCAGTTGGAAATTCTAGAATGGAAGAAATCAGAAGTAAGTAAATAGGAAAATAATTGAGTACTACAGGAACCAGACATCATACATATAACAAAAATTGATAGATTACAGTATTATGGACATGGTGAAAGAATGCCAGATAAAAAAAAATTATTATGGATGGATTCAAGCACAATAAAAGAATAATAAGCTCCAAAGAAGATTGGGTGGAGGGTTCATAGGCTGTCATGGGGTGGAAGTGAATTAATATGGTTGGTTGGTATCTAATGTCAAGCACTTGATAATGAAATCATTCGCTCTCTTGCACTCCAATATTTGGCAGAAAGGCTGGTCTCTTCTACAAAAGCTGGACAACGGAGGAGATGGTTTCTTTCCATATCTTCATTTAAATTGCAAAAAGGGCATTTAGGTGAATCTGTTATGCCAATTCTGTGTAGGTGTTTATTCAAGCAGTCATGTCCCGTTAGCAGTCTGAATGTTGCTACTGCAGATTTTCTTTCTAATGTAGTAATGTCATAAGCTTGTAGATTTTCCCATTCCTTTCCAGATGTTTTGGTGGTGTATTCTTCTCTAAGTTTATTGATATATTTATTTGAGATAATTCTTTTGATAGAGTGAAAGGAAACTGGAGTAGAAGTTGGGTTTGAAACAATTTTGCTACCCTTCTTGGCTAGAAAATCGGCTATTTCATTGCCTGTCACTCCACAATGGGCCGGAATCCATTGAAGTACAACTTTTTTATGTAGACGGGATAACTGTTTTATTATTTTGTGACATTCGATAATTTTGATGCTTTTGGGTGTTGTATCTCGTGTTATAGCGAGAATGGCTGCTTTGGAGTCACACAGAATTACAACTTTTGTAAATTTTTGGATGTGATATAAAAGATTTTGTAAACTTAAGAAAATTGCTAGAATTTCGCCATCAAAGTTTGTTGAATTTGTGTTTAGTTTACGATAAAAGGAAAAAAGTGGACATACTGCACTAGGACCAGTGTCACCGTCATTTGGTAGGCTGGAGCCATCTGTAAAAATATGTATCCATTCAGGAGCTGGGTATCTTAGATTTATTATTTCCAGTGACATTTGTTTTAAAATGTATGTATGAGTTTCAGATTTCTTTATGTCTTCTGTTAAATGAAGGTTATATTCAATTTCCAAAAATTCTAGAGGGTTGTTTCTCATCTGCATATTTTCTTTTGAATGTGGAAGTTGCAATTTCTGTTTGATTTCTTGTACTATGCTTAAGAAGCTTTGCTGAGTTTTTAAACATACTTGTGGTTTTCTTTGGGTCCAGTTATTATGGGGTAGCCTTAAAAATTTTTCATACTGTGTGATTGCTGTTTTCTCAATTTCAAATGCTATTTATATATTAAATTTGGGAATTTTTAACATTATGAGGTTCAATTAATAATAATTAAATGAATCGTGATAACATTAGCTCCAATTAACAAATTCAGCCTGGGTAATCTGCTGTTAACTAATAATAAATGTAATACCCCAGACAACAAAAAATCTGGGATTTATCAAATTAATTGCAAAGATTGCAACAAGATATATATAGGAAAAACAAAAAGGAACTTGGAAACTCGTAAAAAAGAGCACTTCAGAAACATGAAGAATGGAGAAATTGAAAAATCTGCTATAGCAGCACATAGTTTATTAGAGCATCATAGGATTGAAAAAGAAGCAAAACTTTTAAAACATCTATCTAAACCTTTAGATTTAACAGTTTGGGAAAAAATATATATTCAAAAAAACCATAATAGAACCACGAACTTCGAAATTCCAGAAGAACCGAGCTTTGATTACAATGTTCTTCAAAAATACAACAGATAGCAGTTTAGAAAATGATTCATAAAAAAGAACACCAGATGGCAGTTTAGAAAAGGAATTCCTTAAAAAGAACATCAGATGGCAGTTTGGATAATTATCAACAAAAAGGAGAACATATTGACAATCGTGAAAACAGCTGATGATGGTGATAAAGAGTCGCCGATACTGCAGTGCTGTGTTAAAAGAAACATAGATGTATGAGGTAAGAAAAAATCACGATTCATTTAATTATTATTCAAATGCTATGTTTGGTTTGTTTGTTAAGATTTGCATGGCAGTGATTGGTGTTGTTTTAACGGCTCCTGTTATCAGGCGGAGGATTTGATTCTGCAATTTATTAAGTTTTTCCACTTTAGTAGTTACTAGGATTTCTTCACAATAATGAAGTACAGGTTTTATGTACATTTGGTAGAAGGTGTTTAGGGTTTGTGTGTTGCAACCCCACTTTTTCCCTGCTAATTGTTTTAATAATGGTAACCTATTGAGTAACACTAAGAAATTAGGACTGGAAGTAAATATCAGTAAAACTAAATATATGGTCACACGTAGAAATACATTATATAATGGAAATGGACAGCTAATGACAAATGAGGAAAATTTTGAGGAATTGGCTGAATTCAAATACCTAGGAACAATAATCACAAATAGGAATGAGATGCACAAAGAAATTAAACATAGGCTCAATTCTGGAAATGCATGCTATTATGCATTGCAGAGACTTTTGATGTCCCAACTCCTTTCAAAAAACGTTAAGCTGAAAATATATAAAACTATTGTTCTACCAGTTATATTATATGGGTGCAAAACATGGACTCTTACTTTAAGGGAGGAAAGGAGATTACGAGTATTTGAGAATAAAGTTCTTAGGAAAATTTTGGACCAAAGAGAGATGAACAGACAGGTGAATGGAGAAGACTACATAACAATGAACTACATGGTCTTTATAGGAAGCCAGATATAATAAGAACTGTTAAGTCCCGTAGACTGCGATGGGCAGGACATGTTGCGCGTATGGGGAATGAAAGGCGCGCATGGAAACTTCTTGTAGGAAAGCCAGAAGGAAAACGCCCAGTTGGTAGACCAAAAATGAGGTGGGAGAACAACATTAACTATGATTTGAGGGAAGTAGATTATACAGGGAATGATTGGAAAGCATTAGCTCTGGATAGGGATGTATGGAGAGCTTATGTCCGTGCGGCCATGAACCTACGGGTTCGATAGTGCCAGTGAGTAAGTAAGTAAGTAACCTTGTTTCTATCTTTGTACATATATTCTCTGTGTTTCTTCCATGTTAATTTTGTGTCCAGAGTTATTCCTAAATATTTTGCTTCATGTGTTTGAGTTAATAATTCACCCTCCAATTTCAGAGTGAATTTAATATAAGGACAGAGTATAATGGGGTTTGGTTTTCAGAAGACAAAGATGGCAGTTATAATATTGAATTTTATTGATTGGTTATTATCATCATCATCTCCATCATCATCATTTACACCGTAACAGTTCTTGAAGCATTAACACTTATAAGGATGATGATCATTATATTATTATTATTATTATTATTATTATTATTACTTATTATGTTCCTAGGAACATGGAATATTAGGACTTTATATAATAGCAGGGCGCTAGAGGCATTAATGTGGGAATTATTATTATTATTATTATTATTATTATATTATTGTTATTATTATTATTATTATTATTATTATTATTATTATTATTATTATTATTATTATTATTATTATTATTATTATTATTTAACCTCAAGGATTGATTCGAAAAAATGTATGATACATTACAGAATGGCTCCAGTTATAATTGAGGGGGTCAGTGGAATAAGGGCCCATCCCAACTACACTAAGTTTAGAGAAAAATTGCATTTTATTAAATTCTACATTGAGTAAAATATATAGAGCACACATTGATAATATTTGGTACATGTCTTGTACATAAAATAAGCTTCCTGCCTGCAAATGTATACATCACTATATTGTTTTATATGTCGAATCAAAAGACAAGACAAGTGAGACTATACAAAATACAACAATACAATACACCGAATAAATAATACTCTTTTAAACTTGCATATTTCATTAATCATACACGTATTCTATGTTTTGCACAATTTTTGGGTCATCATCATCTGATTTAAGGCTACTGTTAAATGTCTGGTGTACAGGTGATACAAATGTCATGAGAGTCATGATGTCTTCTTTATCATCCTACCATATGGATATTTTGTTGTCAATATTACATCTCGTAATACAGGACACTTTCCTTTCCCTTTTTTAAAGGCTTATTACTTCCTCTAATGCCAAGTTACAGAAACTGGATTTTACATACATTACATGTCTGTTTTCCACAAAACGAGACTGAGATGCTTTTCTGATGTCTACCTTATGCTTGTCCAGCGTCACATTTTTCTTTGTGAACATTTTATTTAAGTTATCCAAATCTTTAAAATCTTCTGCATTTATCTCAATTACTGTGAATGGTTTCTTTGTTCAACTCTATAAGTTTCTTTTTATTAGCACCTTTTTCAATCAGTGGCACAGCTTTTAACAAACAACTAGCAATTTCGTCCGCACCTCTTGAAGCAACTGATTCAGTCCGATATATATTCCTTTCCACTGTTGCACAAAATGTTTTGCTTCGTTTTATTCCACTCTTGCACATTTATTTTTCTTTTCTTATATTTTATTATACTATTTCCATTTGCACAAGAACCTGCCGCATCAGCCATTCTGCATTTACTGATATTTGCTGGCAATGCTAGTCAAACAGTTTTCAGACACTTTTGAAATCCAGAATGGGTTGAAGCAAGGAGATGCACTATCTCCTCTACTATTTAATTTTGTACTAGAGCATGCCATTAAATCTTTAGAGAATGAGGAAGGCTTACAACTGAATGGTATTAATAAGCTGTTAGTTTATGCTGATGATGTAGTACTACTGGCCGATAGCGAGGAGATACTAAAGGCCAACACGCACACACTATTGAGTAACACTAAGAAATTAGGACTGGAAGTAAATATCAGTAAAACTAAATATATGGTCACATGTAGAAATACATTATATAATGGAAATGGACAGCTAATGACAAATGAGGGAAATTTTGAGGATTTGGCTGAATTCAAATACCTAGGAACAATAATCACAAATAGGAATGAGATGCACAAAGAAATTAAACATAGGCTCAATTCTGGAAATGCATGCTATTATGCATTGCAGAGACTTTTGATGTCCCAACTCCTTTCAAAAAACATTAAGCTGAAAATATATAAAACTATTATTCTACCAGTTATATTATATGGGTGCGAAACATGGACTCTTACTTTAAGGGAGGAAAGGAGATTACGAGTATTTGAGAATAAAGTTCTTAGGAAAATTTTTGGACCAAAGAGAGATGAACAGACAGGTGAATGGAGAAGACTACATAACAATGAACTACATGGTCTTTATAGGAGGCCAGATATAATAAGAACAGTTAAGTCCCGTAGACTGCGATGGGCAGGACATGTTGCGCATATGGGGAATGAAAGACGTGCATGGAAACTTCTTGTAGGAAAGCCGGAGGGAAAACACCCAGTTGGAAGACCAAGAATGAGGTGGGAGAACAACATTAACTATGATTTGAGGGAAGTAGATTATACAGGGAATGATTGGAAAACATTAGCACAGGATAGGGATGTGTGGAGGGCTTATGTCCGTGCGGCCATGAACCTACGGGTTCGATAGTGCCAGTGAGTAAGTAAGTAAGTAATGCTAGTCAGTATTGCAGTTGGACTACAGAGTAGGGGACAATATACGGTCACGTGTCAGCAGTTGGGATGGGCCTTTATTTCCTGCGCGCGTGAAGAAGTTAGAAATTTTTCTTAGACATAAAGTCTCATTTACCCTATTTTGAGCAAAGTTAGAATTATGAGCTTCTAAATATTAACAGAAAATGGACATAGGATACATAATCTGCAAATAACTAAAAATCGACCATTGGTTGGGATGGGCCCTTATTCCACTGAGCCCCTCAATTGTGTATTCTGTTTTTTAATGTCCCAGTAAATTGCACTTGCACATTAGAAATCTTATATATGCTTTTTTTTTATTTGGTGCATCCAATAAACTGTTGATTGAAGTCCCACCATATGCACAATGAAGTGAATTAAATCTGTGTATCTTATCCCATATCAAATAGAATGAGTGTTCAAGAAAAATTATATAGTCAAGAAATAGATTGTGACTTTTTCTTTTTGTGTCCAATAATAAAACATTACTGAACTTTCATAAATAAAGTAATTTTCTAAAGAGAACACAGTAATTTCTAAGAGTTTTTTTCTGAGATTGTGTAATGCAATCAGTGTTTTCATGCCTGTGTGCTGAAATAATTGTCTAACAAATTAATTAAAATGCGCCTACAATTATGTTTTCCATAATTCAAAGAAAGCAATATGATTTTAAAACTATGTATGTATATTGGTATATATGTAATTTATATTTAATTTATTTAAATAATAATATGAATATACTCTATTATTTTTCTGTTGTTTAGATCTGAAATGTGTATCTGACTGTATATGTGTTTTCGAATGAGTTAAAAATAATAATTATTGTAAGTACTTTTTTCCTGAACACTCTTTATGCTATGCTCAGGTTTTTAGACCATAAAAGTTTTTTTTAATCATTTTTCAGGAGTAGTGCTAGATATATTTAAATTATATTTAATTTATCAGTCCATGTTTAAAAAAAATCACACACATTGCAGTTTCAGGGAAAATTAATCTGAAGAGAGTTATTTAAACAAAAAGTACAAGATAATGAGATGTTTCTCTGCTGCAAAAACTGTGTTAAATTTTATATTGTGAAATATTGTATTATTTTCTCTGTGTACCTGTTTTACCATTATATTGTTGTGATATTAACATATGAAAATCTAAAAATCAGAGCCTTTGTTGTATGAAAATTAAAGCACAAAAACAAATGTTTCAACAGGTTGTGAGAAATGGAAAACTTATGTCATTGAATGCAATCTAATTTTGTATCATTATTTGATTTTTAAGAGGAACAGTTCGAATTAATTAATAAATGTTAGTTAAATTCCTTCTTTATTTATTTATTCTCAGGTTTTACAATGTCTTTGACATTTTCCTGTGCCCATTTCAGAATTCTATAGCTATCTCCATACCTCTATATTTTCCATTTTCCTTCCTCCAAGCCTCTTTCTTTCATTGCTTTGACTAGTACTTGTGTCCATGTTAATTTTGTTCTTCCCCTCTACCTTCTTCCTGTTACATTCTATTTTTAATTTATTGTTAGTAACGATGAAATCAAATGTTACCTACCTCTCCTCATATAAATCTTCTAAGTAGATCGCGATTTCGAGACCATAATGGCCTCATCTTCAGTACTATATTGGCGACTGATGTTATGTCGATCGGAAGAAACTCTTCTTCTTCCCTCTATTGATGGACCGATGAACCTCTGGATCAGGTCAGAATTCTGACATCAGTCGCCAATATAGTACTGAAGATGAGACTATTATGGTCTCGAAATCGCGATCGACTAGAAGATTTATATAAGGAGAGGTAGGAAACATTTGATTCTATCAAAAATTAAACCTCATAGTGATTAATTCCTGTAAAAGTTAGATGTATATTGTGTTTGCTATGGACAATATCAGTCACCTTTCTTGGCAGTGGATGTTCATAATAAAGCAGGGAATGTGTCCAACTCATACTCATATAGACAGAGGCAAAATTATATGCTATTATTTTATTTAACAACACATACTAACAGTTAAGGTTGTTACTCTCATTAGCATTGCAATTCAAATGGAGTGAAAAAGCCAACAAATTTTGCACAGATGCCTCTTTTTCCAAGCTTGAAATTAATTTGTAGAACAAACTAACACATTTAACAATCTCGGATACCAAATTAATACGAAGAGGAAAAAAGATTTGAATCAAAAAACTATAAAATTTAACAGTGTAACAGGAATTATAAATAATATTTTCAAATCAAACACAGTACAGCAACACACACAAACTAGAATTTATAAAACACTGGCCAGACCCATATTATGTTATGGCAATGAGGCCTGGACAATTTGCAGTGTGGATGAACAAAGACTAACTGCGGCAGAAATGAAATTTATGAGATGTACTGCAGGTTACTCAAGAACAGACCGTAAAAGGAATTCTATTATTCTCATAGAATTACAAACAGAATCAATCATGGAATATGTACAAAAAATATAGAAACAACTGGAAATCTCACATAAGAAGAATGAGCCAAACAAGAATACCACATCAAATTTTTAATTACCAGCCACCAGGCAAGAGATATTTGGGCAGACCCTTTAAACATTGGATTGAAACCATAACAGACCCCTAGTTCTATCACATGAAAGGAAGAAGAAGAAGTTCATTTGTGTGCTATAAATGTATGATACAGAACCCATGGCTTTATTTCCATTCCAAAGAAACCCATACTCATGATTTGTATGCCTTGAACTCACGAGCCTTGGAAGCAATGTCAATCTTGGTAACCACTAATCCAGCAGGACTGATAGCAGTAGCAAACCTGGTCAGTCCTCTGGGAAGCATAGGGCCTTGATGAAAGCTCGCCAACACACTCTGTTGTTGGCCAATGCCTTAACTTTATTCCAACTCATTTCTGCCTGTACAGCTTCATCCCTGATGGTATTACTCCGTGTTGTCCTAGATCTCTTTGCCTTCTCAGTCCTTGGGAGGTTACATTCAACTGCTATTTTCCACCAGGACTGACCCTATTGTAAAATGTTCAGCTTATAAATAGTAGAGGGCATTGTTTGTAGAAAAACTACCTGTTCCCCTGGACACACTCAATGACCATTTTACAAGCACATTTTTTACTCCTAAAGACAAAACACAGACAATAAGTGAACTATTACTGACAAATCCACTAGACAGAGAACATTCCATTTCTCATATCTTGCAGAAAATTACGTAAAGAAAACTCAAACGCATAAAAACAAAAGCCGAAGGGACCGTCCATATAAATATCACTCTATGAAACAAAATAATTGACGTGATACTATCTACCATAACTCATGTTTTTAATTCCTCACTATAAACCTCTACATATCCCATATTATGGAAGCAAGCAATTGTACGCCCACTCCCGAAAGTAAAAACTCCTAACGATTTTCGACCCATTAGTATTTTACCTACCCTTTCAAAAGCTTTGGAACGATTAGTCCATAAACAACTGACTGACTACCTAATTGAACATGACCTTTTAGATCAATACCAATCAGGCTTCAGGACAGGACACAATACAAATACTGCTCTACTAAATATATGTGAAGACATACGCGAAGCATCTGATAATCGAAAACTTACTATTCTTACACTACTTGACTTTAGTAAAGCATTTGATACTGTAGACTTGGACTTGTTGTTGCTTAAACTAAAGACCTCTCACTTTCTGACAGTGTCATGCAATATGTTGTAGGAAATTCTACATTACGCTCTTCTTGGACGTACCGTAAAGCTGCAGTTCCACAGGGTTCAGTGCTTGGCCCATTGCTTTTTTTCAATCAATATAAATGACATATCTGACTCCCTAAAACATTGCAAACATCATTTATTTGCAGACGACATGCAGATCTACTTTCACTCAGACAAATATTCTTTAAATTATGTGGTAATCAAAATAAATGAGGACCTTGACTCGCTAACAGCATGGACAGAGAAATATGGACTTCAATTAAATCGTAGAAAGGCACAAGCAATCATTATGGGTCATCAGAGACTATTATCCTCAATTAACACAAATGCAGTATTACATGTGTCATTTAATGGGGTTCAAATCCCTTAGAGTGAGACAGTAAAAAATCTAGGGGTATTTATGGATAAAAATGTAATTTGGATTAAACAAATAAATAACATTTGCAAAACTATCTTCACAATAATACACTCATTAAATCGTATAAGAAATGTTTACCATTTGCTCTAAGGAAAATGGTAGTAGAATCACCTGCAATGTCCCATTTTGATTATTGTAATACTCTTTTTACTGACCTAAATACTGTTCTTACCCAAAGACTTCAACGTGTTCATAATTCTTGCATACATTTTATTTGTGGTATATGCAGATTTCATCACGTTTCACCATCCCTGGAACAATTGTCATGGCTTCGTCTACAAGATCGTAGAACCGTCCATTCCCTATGCCTTCTCCATAAAATATTACACACATCATCACCTTATTATTTATCACGCCACTTCACTAGACTCATACACATAAATTAGATACCCGATCCCTTGAGCACATTGTCCTTTATTTGCCTCCTCATCACATTACCTATTATTCAAAATCTTTTACAGTTTCTCTTGCTAGAACATGGAATTCCCTTCCATCCTATGTCAGAGAATGCCAAACTATACCATCTTTCAGAAACAAATTGAAAATGAAATTATTAACAGGAACAACTCACTAATATTATTTTTTTAAAATTAATAATTGTTTTCATTATTTAATAAAAATAGTTTTAAGATTAGTCAATACATCTACCTAATGCCTTGTATAATAAGTGATAGATTAATTCATTATAAATCAAAGGTAAATAGAAAAATTTTTGCCTGAACCAGGAATTGAACCCCGAAAGTTTAGCTTTCCGTGCTAATGCTCTGTCCACTGAGCTAATTCAGGCTTCATTCCCATCCAAGCAGAAATCCTTCCTTTACCTTACTCTACAGGTCCCACATTCAATTGCAATGAATCATCATTCACAAATACACAATGAATGGTTTGTACCTGAAGAAGACATGAAGGGACTCCACACAGCTATAGCATTATTTATTAAATTAATATTGAGAAGCTAAAGCTATTACTATGATCATTATAGTTTATTACTTTCTTTGTATTTTTTCTTCTTTTCTTTTTATATACAGTAGATTCGAGCTGTTATTCCTTTCTGTATGTATTCTCTCATTAGTTTAATTTTATTGTATTAGTAGACAATATTTTCATTATTATTCAATTTGACAGATAATTAATTGTTTAGCATGTACTATTATTGTAATTTTTTGTATTTATATGTAACATATGTTTGCCCTGATGAGTGGAAGAGAAGGCCACATGGCCTTAACTCCACCAGGCTAAATAAAATCTATCTATCATAACATTATGGTATATAAATATTGAACATTTTAAGGAATTTCATGTGTGAATCAATAATTCAGCCAAAGGAAGCCAACATATAAGTTTCTCTATTCCATAATATGGCCAATAGTTTCATCATGGCAAACTGCTAATTTTGTTAAACTTCCCAGATTAAGGTACCCAAGTTCCCGTCTTGTCTGATTAGTAAACAGTCCAAACAAAATTATGCATTAAATTGTTTACTGCCAGCTAACGATGAATATTTCTCATATGTCGAACAAGTAAAATGCATTATAAATTTTGGTTGCCTTTTTTTCATTAGACCTGGTAAATCTGGAGTTGGCCTACCTTGTTGTACAAGGTCATACTTCTTCTGGAAAGATCTGCACGAAAATGATCTCTTGTGCTTGTTATGAATTACACAGTCTTTCTCATTAATTTATATTAACATGGCAATTCATATATACAGGGTGTCCCAAAATTATACCGACAAACTTTGGGAGCTGATAGATATCAATATTTTAAACACTTTTTGTTAAGGAACATTTTTTGCTGCAGTGCTTTTGTTTAAGCACTAGACGAGTTAATGTTGTTACTGCCTCCCACCCAGTTGGTGTAGGTACGTAAATTACATGTGTGTACTGTATGTATCTTCTAAAGGAAAAACATGAAAGAAACAAAACAAAGACTTTTACTGCAAAATCATTTGTTGCATTTGTTTGAGTAAGGCCCATAATCTAAATCCAAGAAACAAACACAGAACACACAAACAAAACACAAACATCTCATTGTTTACAGGTAATCACAGCTTTACTATTCAAAGCAAATGTTGGAACGCACTCCTATTGCAATTAACACAAAGAGTGCATCAGCGTGCCATATTCTGCTGCACTCTCGCAAAGACACCAGCCATTTCTCTGATTTCGCCAGCTGCGCAGGTTATTCGTGCCACAAGGTCCTCTTCAGATTCAACAGGTGTTTCATCCATGATAGTCTTCATGTACCCCCACAAAAAGAAGCATGGAGTAAGGTCAGGGGAGCGTGCCGGCCAGGCAATGGGTCCACCTCTGCCTATCCAATGATTGCCTTATGTAGCCGTAAGATGATGAAGTACTTCAGCACCAAAGTGAGCTGGTGCCCCATCATGTTGAAACCACATGTCCTGTCTGATATGAAGGGGAACTGTTTCCATTAGATCAGGCAAAACTTATTGCAGAAATACTAAGTAATTGTAAGCATTGAGTCGTGCGGGTAAAATGTATGGTCCTATTGAGAAGTTATCCACAATACCAGCCCAATCATGCAAATTCTGACTGTTAAATAACTGCTCACATGTGAAACATGCTTTTATGGGATGCAAACAATACATCATTTTCAATTTTGTCCAGATATCACTGATATAATAGCTGTCACAGAGGATAGTCTTGAGGCCTCATTGTGCGGAATTTTTCAAGGTGAAAAGGGTGCAACAACATTTCCTGCAGAATTCTTCGCACAGTGCTACGACTTAAGTGCAATTGTCGAGCGATGGTGCGAGTACTAGCTGCAGGATTCTTCTCAATGCACCGCAACACATCTTCCTCATTCTCAGGAGTCCGTACAGAATGTGGCTGTCCTTGACCTTCTGCTCGTCTATCCAAGGAGCCTCTTTCACATAGTCTACATTCAATGCTGGCAAATGTAGTGTGATGAGGAACTCTTCAGTTTTGGAACTGTTCTTGGTAAAGCCTTACAGCCGCATGACCCAAACTAGCTTTTCCATACACCAACAGCATGTCTGTCATCTCATTCCATATGTCCCTTTCCATGTTATAAATAAACTAGTATGCAGCAGGCATTCCAGCAAACTAACGCACAATGTCAAGGAAACACAATGATGAGCTCAGGAAGTAAACATGCTAAACGAATTGAAGCGTCTTTGTTTTGTTTTTTTTTTTTCATGTGTTTCCTTTAAAAAATACATACTGTACACTATTGTAATTTACGTATCTAAACCAAAACTCCGCCATGGCCGGTCCCAAGCCCGGATGAGAAAGGAGGAGGGGGAGGAGTAACAACCTAGTAAAAAAACCAGGGTTCAGTTGGCTCCGACTGATAGTACTCTGTAAGGGCCCCTAGCCAGGGTTACGGTGAAGACCTCAACGGCAGATTCGGCACAGAAGGAGTCCTTCATCACGGCGGATCTGGCGGAAGTTGCAACCCTCTAGATGGGGTTAGTACATCCAGAAGCTGGACCTAAAGCTTCGAGGTGGCAGCCCCACCAATGGTCTACTCTGCATAGCGTTGGTACCGCGATCAGAGGAAAACATATTACTCGTATTCTTCACAATGGAAACTCGGATGGACTTAACCAAAGACGACCTCAGCGTAGAATTAAGGACAAACGATTTGGTATAAAGAATCGGATTAAAGTGGGAACTTGGAATGTCAGAGGACTAAACACAAAAGAAGAAGAACTAATCAGAGAACTAAATAATCAAAATTACAGGCAACTCTTGCCTAAACCAGGAAGTGAAGAAGAAGTATCTAAACCAACTGGGTGGGAGGCAGTAATGACATTAACTCCTGCAGCGCTTAAATGAAGTACCGCAGCAAAAAAAACTGTTTAAAATGATGTTATCTATCAGCTCACAAAGTTTGTCTGTCTAATTTTGGGACACCCTGTATATATATAAATAACACTTTAATTAAAACTTGTGAAAACAACTTAATTGCACATTTGAACAAACTCAGAGCTAATATTAAATTACTTCAACTGTTGGTTTCCACGAATAATATATAACACGTTTGCAATCATTCAATTATTGTAATTCAGTTAGATAATATTTATAAAGCTTCTTAAATTAATAGGTTACTATAGCTGATGAAGAGTACCACATAATTTGATTTCATATTATTTCTTTGTGTTTTATAAAGTACAACACACAAATTAAATAGTATGAATTTAAAAATATTATTTCGCTTCCCAAATAAGCCAATCACATTTTTCATCTCACCTCAGCCAATGATGTTTCCTCATCAAAGGAATGAATCAATAGGTCGAAACTTCATTCAACCTTGTGTGCAAGGTCCATTATTCATCAACTTGTACATTTTCCTTTGAGTTGTGATGCTACCTGTTAATCGATAAAAAATCAGTGGTTTCGGACACAAGCTTTGTCTAGTGTGGGTTATCGCTGGCCTTAGCAGCCACAACTTGAAATGTATTATATGCACTTGCGCAAATTTATCTATATTGTAGTAGCTGATGTTAGTAGGGATAATTCATAAATTGGGATAATGTGAATTTAGATGCTCCATCAAGCTGAATGTGATAGATATCTGCTGGCACAACGGAAATTTTGAATTTTAATGATCACACATAATTGATTTGAATGAAATTTGATAAATGTATTAATTTATTTGAAAATATTTTCATAATTTAAACCCTGTGGAACATATTAATCGAAAGAGGCTTTCCAAAACATATTATAAGAGCTATTCAAAGCTTATATGCAAATACAAATATCAAAATATAGAGTGGAAATATAAAATTGAAATATGAAATCATAGTAAATCAAGGATTACAACAAGGATGCCCTCTTTCACCCACTCTCTTCAATTTATATATTGACAAAGTTGTCAGAAAATGGCAAGTAACTCTAAATTCTAATAATAAAATCCACGTTGACACACTCATATTTGCTGATGATCGGGCTATAATGGCTTCTTCAGAGAATGACTTACAAAGAACAATTTTTAAATTAAATAATATTTCACAAGATTACAACCTAGAAATTTCTTCAACAAAAACTAAAGTAATGGCCCAGTGTAGCAAAGAAATGGAAAAAACAAAAATAGTACTAAATGACAAAATACTAGAACAAGTAAAAGATTTCAATTATCTAGGTGTATCTTTAGGTTGTAATAGGGAAAAAGACATAAATAATAAATTATAAATATTTCAATATTTATGTGGCACCCTTAAATGAACACGGAGAGAAAGTAAGAAAAGAAACACATTTAAAATTTTATAAAGTATTAGCTGTGTCAGCAATATTGTATGGCTCAGAAATATGGACTCTGAATAAACAGTCAATTAAAAGAATAAAAGCAGCAGAAATTAAATATTTACGATTTGTGGCAGGATATACTTCTATGGAAAAAAATGGAGGAAAGATATCTGTAAAGAACAACAAATATTCAATTTGACACATGAAATAGAAGAGTATAGGAGGAAATGGTATGAACATGTCTGCAAAATGGATACCAACATATTGCCTAGGAAAAGTCTGAACTACGTATCAACCAAGAGGAGGAAAAAGAGATTGGGGACACCCACAAAAGAGATGGACACAGCAGCCTGGAGCTGGAACGAACCAAAAAGTTTTAATCCCTGCAAGAAGAAGAGATTAATTAATTTTAATCCAGAATTATGAATATAAATGCTGGAGTAGCTGTGATTGAATCCATGTGAATGCATTTGAAATAACTACAAAGCAATTTTCTGTATAAGTATTTTGTTGTAATACAAGGCCAACTTATTTCCTCGAGCAATTAGAATATAGGAGTCCTTGCACCGACATCCCTTGGTTCTTGTACAGTGTTGCAACATACATTTTCCTATTAGTCATTTGAAATTCATAAATGTTCAACATTTCTATCGTGATACGATTCACACTTGAACTTCTGTAACTTGAATTTTCAGTATCTCAAAATAATTTTAATTTCCTGTCTGAATCGATTATAATTCATCTGAAATATATTTTCATTATCTTACAGTTGCATTACTGAAATCTTTTTATTCCTACGTGATTTTTTTTGTGTCCTAGAAGTGTAAATTAACTTTTTTAAATTGAACTTAAGATGAAAATTAATGTCTGCAATGTCATTCCACTACAGACCTTAAGAGACTTTTGAGTTAGTAGGAGATGAAGCTCCCACCATTGCATAACATCAGCACAAGATTTCAGTCTAGTTATCAGCTCTGCATGATGAATGTCTTCATTCCCAGAAACATCATTATCATCCATGCAAGTATTAGGCCATGTGGCCTGTTACGGTCTCAAAGAGGAATTTCCCTCCAGCGCTTTTTTTGGATGTTCCAACAATATTTTGCATTGGGGGCAGTAACGAAGCATGGCTTTTGGAATTCTATGAGATGGCATTCGTTGAAGATGGGCTTTGCAGTTGTTCTGGTAGTTTTGTATATGGTGAAGAACATCCAACTCTTCCATAATTTCCTCATTTCTTTTATGGTTGGGGCCCACTGTATGGCACTAAAGATTGCCATCTTATTTGCCTGTTATCGGGCTTTCATCCGCTTTCTCGTTCGTATTGTCCATGCTTTCACTAACATGATCTTAATACTGGTCTTGCAAGAACTTTATAAGAGCTAAATCTTGTGTTCTTTGGTACTAAATATATGGTGTGCATCATTATACGGTTAATTAACCCTTTTTGTTTTTGTCAAATTTATGATTTTCTTTTGATATATCAGCTTCAATGCTGTGGAAATATTAAATTATAACCCAAATAATTAAATAATTTTACACTCCTTTCTTCCTCCAAAACAATTTTGCTATGTATAGGTTATTTTTCCCACAAAAGGCCATCAACTTTAGTTTGTCTTTGTATTGATTTCCATGGTGGAACTTTATGCAATTATAATTCAATTGGGTATAGAAATACTGTAAATCTGTGTCTGTTAGAGCGATTAATACAAAATCATCTGCAAAAAGCGGGGAGTCTATTTTATTTCTTATTAACATTAATTTGAATAGAACCATGTCTCATCTGTCACCAATCTTGAAGTTTTCTATCTATGTATCTGATTAAAGAGCAAGGGCGAGAGTCCTCATCCGTGTCTTAAGCCAAATATCCGGTCTCAATCCAAATTTTCTACAAAATTAGTTTTTCCAGGGCCTATAGTTTTTTGATGTTTATCCCAAAAAAAATTTCGGGAATTTCAAAACGGGCAAAATAATCAATCTAAGGCTGTGTCCGGGATTTATAATGAAAAATTCCTGTTCTGAAATCCTAAATTTCAAAGTTGAGTTTTTTAAAGCCGATCATTTTTTTTTCCAAAAAATGTCAAAAGTTTCGAACTTTTTGAAACTGGATTAAAAAAACAAATCTAGAGGAAGATGCCGGGATTTATAATGCAAATAAAATCCCGGATTAAATTCAAAATTAAGTTTTCCGAGGGCGATAGGCCTTGGCCCTTTTTCCAAAAAAATGTCAAAAATTTGATAACTGCAAAAAACTCAATTTAGAGGGTGGGATTTTATAATACAAAAAAAATAAAATCCGGGATCAGAAATCCAAAAATTTAAAGATTGTGATTTCCGAGGCTGTAGTTTTTTTTTTTCCAAGAAAATGAAAACATTTTTCCACATTTCGAAAACTGGCTGCAAAAAAATCACCCTAGAGGGTGTGTCCGGGATTCATAATGCAAAAAATAGGGACTGAATCCAAAATTTCAAAATTGAGTTATCCAAGGTCTTGGCGTATTTTCCAAAAAAAAATTCGACATTTTGAAAAGTGCAAAAAATCAATCTAGAGAGTGTGTCCGGGATTTATAAATAAAAAAATCCGGTCTAAATCCAAAATTTCAAAATTGAAATTTCCAAGACTGTAGGCTTTGAGTTTTTCTTAAAAAATGTCAAAATTTTCGAAATTTCGAAAACTGCAAAACATCAATCTAGAGGTTGTGTCCCGGGATTTAATATAATCCATCTCTTGTCTATATTCAACATTGTTCAAAATTGAGATTTCCAATGCGTTTTGGACTTGGTGTGTGGCTAGAGGGTGTATCCGGTATTTATAAAGCAAAAAATCCTGTCTAAATCCAAAATTCAGATTTCCAACGCTATAGGCTGTTTTTCCAAAAAAAAGGTCAACATTTTCGAAATTTCGAAAACTGCAAAGAAATCAAACTAGAGGGTGTGTCCGGGATTTATAATGCAAAAAATCCGGTCTAAAGCCAAAATTATAAAACTGAGTTTTCCAAGGCTATAGCCTTGGGGGTTTTCCAAAAAATGTCAAAATTTTGAAAATTCTAAAACTGCAAAAAATCAATCTAGAGGCTGTGTCTGGCATTTATAATGCAAACAATAGAGTCTAAATCCAAAATTGAGTTTTCGAAGGCTATAGTTTTTTTTTAATGTAAAAATTTTCGAAATTTGGAAAACTGCTGAAAATCAATGTGGAGAGTGAGTCCGGGATTTAGAATGTTATAAATCCGGTCTAAATCCAAAATTTGAAAATTGAGTTTCCGAAGTCTTGGTGTTTGTTTTATTAAAACATTTTCAAAATTTGTCAAACTGCTGAAAATCAATCTAGATGGTGAGTCCAGGATTTATAATGCAAAATATGCGGCCTAAATACAAAATTGCGTGAAACCATGTATGACACCAATAATAGCAACAAGAAGGATGGGGAATGCACTCCTAGTAGAAACTAAGTACCTGGCGATCATTGCAGCCTACTACCCACCACATTACAACGCGATGAACATAATAGGAAAACTACACCAACTAATACTACAAAATTAAAGCGGAAAGCCTATAATGATAACAGGCGACTTGAACTGCCGCATAGATGTAGAAAACTACAAGACCAGGATAGTAATTGAAAAACTGCAAGAAGAAGGATTCACACTCCTAAATGATAGCAAAATTCCCACGTACATATGCCTCAACGGTAAAAGCACCATCGACCTAGCACTAATAATAGGCCACGCAAAGGGACAAATAACCCCTCTCTGGACAAACGCAGTAACACCCATCGGAATGGAAATTAACATAGCAAAACCAAAACTTAAAATCAAAAAAGTAACACTACTAAAGATATCAAGAAAAATCGACAACGAGAAGATCAAAGGAAGCCAGAAGGAACTAAACGAAGCAGAAACAGCTATAGAACGAGGGAATCTAGAGGAGGCTACCGCAATAATAGAACAGGCCATCATAGGAGCCACGATGCCAGTAAACACAAACGTGAAGAAATCAAAAGAATGGTATGACAAGAAATGCTACAACAAAAGAAAACAAGTAATAAGTAAGCTACAACAAATAAAAACCTGGAAGACATTGCACTAAAAGAAGATTACGCAAAGGAAAGACGACAATACAAAAGACTAATAAAAGAAAAGAAGAAAGCTCATAGCGAACAAAAAACATAACGAGATGGCTGAGGAAGCCCTTAAGGACCTATACATCGCTATTCGGCCAAGAAAACAACAAACACAAGCCATACAAATGAAGGAATGGAAACAACATTTCACCAGCATACTAAACAAGGAAGTAACAGACACCCCAGCAACAAGAAATCAAAACCAAACACAAGACACGCAGAATGGACTTCTTTCAAACCTGCAGAAATAAGAAAAACAATATACCAATGCAAGAACAGGAAAGCATCTGGCCCAGATATGATATATAATGAACACCTCAAAAACACAATTGATGCACTGAACCCCATATGGACAAAACTATACAACAAATGTATAGAACTAGGAAGAATTCCAGAACAATGGAGAAACTCGACGATAAAAGTTATATACAAAGTAAAAGGGGATCCAAAAGACCCTAACAAATACAGGGGCATCGCTATTGAAAACGTTCCATTCAAGAACCTAACAAAAAATATAACAAATAGAGTAAGAGGAAAAATCGAAGAAAAGCTCCCTGACGCGCAATTTGGATTCAGGAAAGAGAGATCAACTCAAACGGCAGTGAAAATCCTCCTTCAAAACATAGAGGAAGAACTCGATAGAAAACAGAAGTTTTACACTGTCTTCGTAGATTTTACGAAAGCCTTCGATCTAATAATAATAATAATAATAATAATAATAATAATAATAATAATAATAATAGCTTTATTTTACCTCGCAGAGTTAAGGCCTTAAGGCCTTGTCTACCACTCAACCAGGTTAAAAAAAATACAAACAAAAAAATAGTCTTAAATCTAAATTACAATATATATCTATAAATATAAACGATTACAAGTTATGAATACAATACAATTAATATTTATAATGTATTTTGATTTACTCTAAATTTAACGAATTAAATATATAATATGTACAATATATATAAAAAAAACAGGAAAAGATTAATGACATAGTATAAAATTAAATAAATAGAGAAAAATTAATTATTAGACAACAGGTAACTGTATAAGCGTGACTTAAAGGTACCAAGTGTGCGGCAACCCCTGATATCTTGAGGAAGGAGATTCCAGGAGCGGGCAGAGGCTACTGTGAAGGAAGTAGAATAGGAGGAAAGTGCTATGAAGAGGAATTGTTAGCAGACTGCTATCTTGTGATCTAGTGTCAATATTGTGGTAAGAGGATAACTTCTCAAATCTAGACGCCAGGTAAGTAGGGATGTAGGAATTCAGAAGCTTGAAAAGTAGGTGAAAGAGAGTGCAATTTACGTCTGTCAGTAAGACGGAGCCAAGAGAGGTTATTAAAGTGTTCGGAAATATGGTCATAACGGCGGATATTGAAAATGAATCGAACGCAAGCATTATGAACACGCTGCAGTCTCTGCGACAAGTCATAGTTTAGATCATTATATATAATGTCACAATAATCGAAGTGTGGTAACACAAGATTCTGCACAAGGATTTGTTTTAACGAAACTGGGAGAAAATTCTTTAAACGTCTAAGATAATGTAAGATGCAGAAAGTCTTTTTACATATGTGTTTCACTTGTGTTTGCCAGGTTAGATTTGCGTCTAGATGTAGTCCAAGATCTATTACTGAAGAAGAATAAGGGATAATTATATTATTTATAGTAATGTTTGGTAGTGTAGATATGTCAAAGGTTGTAAGCAGTCTTTGTTGTCCCATTAGAATTACTTGTGACTTGTTAGGATATAGATTTAGACCGATACTTGAAGACCAGTTAAAGATGGATATGAGATCGTCATTCATTTTTGTCAAGCTGTTATAGAGAGAATGAGGAGGTGAATGTAGGTAAATTTGGAGATCATCAGCGTAGAGGTGATAACGGCAGTGCTTTAGTACAGTTGGCAAGTCATTTATGTAGATTGAGAAAAGAAGAGGTCCGAGAACACTGCCCTGGGGGACTCCAGCCGGCACGTTGCGCCAAGACGAAGATCTAGAGTTTAATGAAACGTATTGTTGACGACCGTGCAGGCATGAGTCGAACCAGGATACAGCGCTGTCAGACAAGTGTAGGTGCTTGAGCTTTATCATAAGTAAGCCGTGGTCTACTGTGTCAAAGCTTGCTGAAGTCAAGTAAGGTTAAAGGAGTCAATTGACGTCTGTCCACGACTTCACGAATATCTTCAGTAATTTTTAGCAAAGCTGTGGTTGTGCTATGACCATATCTAAAGCCGGATTGGTAAGGATCAAGGAGGTGATTTTCTTGGAGATATTCAGTCATTTGCTTCTGTACAATATGTTCCAGGGCTTTAGATAATGTCGGAAGGATGCTAATCGGTCGGTAGTCATTACAGTTAGTTCGTGTACTTATTTTTGGTATAGGCCGAACTCTAGACTGTTTCCATACAGTAGGGAAGATAGAAGTTATAAGGGAAGCATTAAAAATATGAGTCACTGTGGGTAGTATAATGTCAATGATTTTATTTAGCATTAAAATGCTGATGTTATCTGTTCCTTGTGCATTGGATTTAATCCGCTTGTGTGCTTTTTTAACGTCTATAGGCGAAATGTCGTTAAAGTAAAATTTATCTCTTCCTATATGGGGGGATGGGGATAAGTCTTTAAGAATGTCTATTTTAGTCTTGTTGTCTGGAGGTGTCATGGGTATTGAGGTAAAATGTTCATTTAAGTCATCTACAGAAATGTCTATAGAGTCAGTTGACGGATTCAACTGTCAAGTCCCCATTGCACGGAGAATTTCGCCAAGTGGTCCCGTGCACTTATTTCAGGTCCGATTATACTGTGGGCGTTTCGTAGTTTGGCATTGCGTATAGTTTGTGTAGTTGTGTTTCTAAGTTGTTTGTACAGTTGCCAGTTCTCGTCTTTTTTATGTCGTCTGTATGTTCGGTATGCTTTATCTCGTTTTGACATAAGTTCACGTATTGAGTCATTATCCAGGGTGCAGGGGGCAGGAAAATCGTCGGGGGTGTTTTACTGGTGCATGTCTATCATATAGTTGGAATATCAGTGTATTAAATGTGTCTACTTTTTCATCAACTGATCTAAGATTCCATATTGTGTACCAAGGTAGTTCTAAAGCGTCTGATTTTAGTTAGTATCGTCTATTGGTTTGTAAATTTCTGTACGTAATCAATTTAGAGCGTCTTTTAGACATTGGAGTGAGTATACTAACTACGAATACAATGTCATGAGCAGATATGCCGGGAGCAGGAATTTGTCCATATGACAGTAACTTTCTGTGGATGTGTATCACATTATGTCCAGTAATGTTGTAGTAGCACTGAATTGTGTGGCAGAGGAGGAACAAT